>JAREIS010000114.1:3220000-3292500 GCA_030060385.1 Muscicapa striata striata
TCCCTGTCCCCAGCACATCCCTGGAGCTGCCAGGCAGACCCTGGAGCTGGGGCAGCTGTGCCCAAGCACAGCCCTTGAGCAGCCCCAGCCTTTCTCCATTGGGGTCCCTGGGACACTCCCAGGGCTTTGGGATCCCTGGAGGTGTCCCTGGCTGTGGTGGCAGCCCCCAGGCTGGAAATACAAGAGGGAAAATGTTTATTTAATGAAGATGGAAACTGTGAGTGCACTCCCAGAACTCCATCCCTGGGTTTTTCTGGGGGCAGTTCCAGCCTGGCTCAGGTGCCAGAGCTGTCCCCTGGCGATTCCTGGGCAGGAGCAGTGCTCCCCATGGGGTTCATCTGCTGTCCCAGCACAATGCCAGCAGCAGCAGCCAGAGCTGTTAAACCCATCCAAGCCACGCTTCCCACAGCAGCTCCTGCATTTCCTTTCTCTCCCTGTGCTATTTATATTCCTTGTGCTTGCAGGAGAGCTCAGCTCCAGCGCTGCCTTTTCTGCAAGTAAATAAACCCTCAGTTCTGCATTTTATTCCTTTTTTTAATGAGCACTGGAGCAGGAGCAGCAGGGTGTGAGCAGGGGCTGAAGGGGTGAACTCCCCCTCTGTACAAAGGGACTGAGGAGAGCTGTGTCACAGCCAGGAGTGCTGGAGAGCCCAGGGCTGCTCCCCAGGCCTGGAGGATGCAGGAGAAGGGAGCCCAGCACCCCCCTGAGCTCATCCCCACCCCACAGCCACATCTCTGTCCTGGGCAGACCCTGGGTCCAGCTTCACCTCCCTTTTGAAATCTAAAATCCAGCTGCCTGCAGCTGCAGTGACTCCTCGGCCCAGAAAGCTGCTGAGTGGATAAATGGCTTGAAATGGTTGATGCAGAAACTGGGTCTTGGCATTTCCAGGAGGAGGAGTTCCCACGTCTTTTCATTTTACAAAGTGCTTGGAAATGAGTTGAAAGATCAGCTGAAATGGAATGGAAGTTGTTTGAAGTTCTCTAAATATGTGTATATGGATACACACACAGGGGAAAAGAGGCAGAAAGGGGGAATTCTGGTTTCAGCTGTTTTCCTTTCGCCTTAGGTATATTAATTTTATTTCAGCTTTTCATCAGGACTTGTAAAAAGACTCTTACTTGTTATTTTTAATTTTCTTGAAGAAGATTAGGATCCAGGAGCCTGGGGAACAGGGAAGGAGAGCAGCACAAAACCTCGTTATGCCCTGGCAGGGAGGGAAGGTTCCTGTGCTGGGTTAGGGAAGAAAGGAAAACCTTGGTGCAGTGTGAGTGTCTGTACTGAAGGGTTGCACAGCACCCACGGGGTTACAGGAGGTGTGATGATGTGCCTCATGCAATTATCAGCACCAGGGAGGTGTTTCCCAGCACAGGGCTGAGGAATTCCAGCGCTGATGGGATTTCCTTCCTCTCTAATTCCTCGAGCCATTAATCTGAGCAGGTTTTTATCATCCCCTCGCTGCCTTCCTGCACACACAGGATGAGAAACGGTCCAGGGGCTGCTCTGGGTTGTTGTGCTGTGATTTGCTGTGCTGTGATTTGTTGTGCTGTGATTTATTTACTGCACAGCTCTGGGGCTGGGCTGGGCTCTCCCTCCTGGGCAGGGAGCCACCACCCAGCCCTGTCTGGGGACTGGAGGGGGACTTTATTATTCTGTCCAGATAGCAGCTTCTGCTTAATTTTCAGGAGCATCTTTGGGAGTGGTGTAAGAGCATCCTGCAGGGGTGGCAGATCCAGAAGCAGAGGCACTGAGCTGGGGATGCTGTGCAGGGACAAAGGCTCCTGCTCCTCCTCCCCAAGGCTCCTCTGGGTCAGCAGAGCTCTGTTTTTATCCCGTGCTGTGCAAGGCGTGGCTCGTGGCCCCTGTGCTGGGCATGGCACAGGGATGTTGTGGGATATTACCATTGCCCCCATTACTTGTTCAGGTCAAGCACCTTTGCTGATGGAAGGGATTTAAGTGCCACATTTGATGCTGAGCTAAAGGTGAGAACGTGCACTATTTCCCCCCCCCAAAAGTCCCCACTGTGGTGGTTTGTATCTGTTTAAATCACGTTTTTTCCCCAGCAGCCAGCACGGCGTGCTGCAGGCTCACAGAGGATTTGGAAAACAACACAAGGAGGGCATTTCCCTGCCTCCTCCATTGGTGTGCTCCTGTTCTATTTGCCAGCCCAGTGCTGTGCTGAGCTATTTTATCATCTGTTTTCTTCCACAAAATTCCATGTGAGTTCCCAGCCCGGATGCTGTGGGGGCACTGGACACCCCCAGGCTCTCAGTGCCTCTCTCCATGGACAGGGCTGGCCTGAGCTCCCCCTCCCTGCTCTGGGGGACACAGCCAGAGTCTGATCACACATTCCAGGTGCCTCTCTCCCCTCCTGGGCTCACTGGGCAGCGCAGGAAGGTTCCCTGCCCAGGATGGGTGCTGCACATCCAACACCCTGTGCAGCCTCTGCCGGGCTCAGCTCAGGGGCTGTTCTGCAACAGCCTCGGCTTTGTCTCCCCAAAACCATCCCAAAGCTCTCCCTGATGGCTTGGCAGGAGCTCAGTGCTGTCACTGTGGGTGTGATTTTGGGGTGACACCCTCTGTGCCATCACTGGGCATTAACGAGACCATTAATTAACACATATAAAAATAATAATATAAATAATATACATAATATACACACATAATATAAACCCGGATTTCCGGAGTGGGGCTGGTTCATGGTGTGGAGCTGTGAATCAGCCTGGCAGTGCTGGGGCCAGGCTGCCAGAGCAGGGCTTGGAATCACATCTGCTCGAGGTCTGGAAAGGCTGAATTGCCCAGCTTCAATAAATAATGTGTCTGCTTTAAACACAGACACTAATTCATGGCCTCTGCCTAACAGCAGCTCAAAGATCTTAATTTAAAGGTCTTTATGAGGATGATGCTCTCATGTGCTGGGGATGGTTATGGAGCCTCTCATTTTCAAATTACTGGGTAGAACTGAGCCCTGTTTTAATCTGGCCATTAATTAGAGGCAGTAATTGTTGCCCAGTGTCTTTCCAGGCACTGTAATGGGAACAGGAGCAGTCATTGTGTGCTGTGGGTGGACAGAGCCTGCAGCACTCGGCTCTAATTGGGACCCAGCCCTGGAGAGGATGGGACTGAGCAGAGCCCGAGGCTCCAGCCTGCCTGTGCATCCCTGTGCAGTGTGAATTCACAGCCTGGTGCATCCCTGTGCAGTGTGAATTCACAGCCTGGTGCATCCCTGTGCTCTGTGAATTCACAGCCTGGTGCATCCCCAAATTTCCATGGTACCCTTGGTAGAGATGGGTGGGGGCTGATGGGGGCAGCTTTCTTGGATTTGGGGCAGTTTTCTGGGATTTGGGGCTGGAGCTGCTGAATGGAGCAGTTTGGGCAGGGACCAGTTTGCTACCAGCATTTGCACCCCAAAAATGTCTGAAAGTGAAACAGGGTGGTTTCCCTGCAGAGGGGAGAGGGGATGGATCCCGTGGATGTGGCACTTGGGGACATGGAGGGTGGCTGTGTTGGGATTGAGGGTCTCACAGGGCTTTTTCCATCAAAATGATTCCATGTTCCTGTGTGCTGCAGCCTTGCAAGGGGAGAAGCAGGCTTGGAGATCAGGATAATCTCCACATGCTGAAAAAAAAAGCCCAAAATCAATGGTAGAAAATTCAATAATAACAAGTGCAAAGCACTGCACTTAGGCAGGACGAAAAAAATTGTGCAAGGGGATGAAAGGAAGAATAATTGGCTCTACAGTGGATTATTTATTTATTTATTTATTTATTTATTTATTTATTTACTGCCCATTTTTTATAAAAGCATCTTCCCAGGGCTGGGGCAGCAGGGCCAGGTTTGCACATTTGTGGGAAGCCCAGAGGGTGTGCAGGGGGCTGGGACATCCCTGGGTGTCCCCCCTGCTTGTGCCAGGACCCTGACCAGCAGCAGGGACATCCCTGGGTGTCCCCCCTGCTTGTGCCAGGACCCTGACCAGCAGCAGGGACATCCCTGGTGTCCCCCTGCTTGTGCCAGGACCCTGACCAGCAGCAGGGACATCCCTGGCAGGAGGGACTCAGGAAGGAGCTGCAGGGACACAGGAGCTGCAGTTAATGCATGGGCAGCAGCTCTCCATGTGCCTCATGGCTGTTTGAGGAGCCATGGAACACTTGGGGCTATTTAATTGAAAGTAACTGTGCAAAACTCAGAATTAATTCTTATTAAATATCCACAGTGACATTTTCTTAAGTGGAAATTAAACAGGGATTAAGGTGAAGCCTCCTAAGACTCTCCCTGTTGTGACCAGGAATATTTTAAGGCACTGGAGTCTGTTAAATTTGAAGAAATGAGCTGATCTGGATGCACTGGTGCTCTCCCCTCTCTGTGTCTCTGTCAGGCAAGCAGGAGGCTGAACCAGAGCAAATGGAATCATGGAATGGTTTGAGTTGGAAGGGACCTTAAAAAACATCCAGTTCCAACCATGGACAGGGACAGGGACAACTTCCACTGTCCAGGGTGCTCCAACCTGGCCCTGGACATTCCAGGGATCCGAGAGTGGCCAGCAGGGATGGAGTGTCAGGAAAGAAGCTGAAAGGCTGGAGATGGGGGCAGGAGAGCTCCTGTGGGGATAAAGGGCACAGCAAGCTGAATTTTGTGATGGTTGGGATCCCCACAGAGGCTGTGGGACACAGCCCAGGGCTGGCAGGAGGAGCTGCTGCCCAGCCCGGCCCAGCCCCTCACCCAATGTGCTATTCAATTAATTAAATATTCTCTCTTCCAGATTGCTGGCTGAGGGTGACACACGCCTAATGAGCAGCTGCAGGTCCCTAATCACACTGGCAATTAGGAATGTAATTAGAGCACTTGCAAATGGTTTTCATGCTGATAAAACATGACAGAATGGAGCGTTTTCACTCACTGTCAGCTGCCAGACAATCTGTTACCCATCTAATGGCAATTTAATTACAAATTCCTCCGCTCCCCTCGTTTCCGGTTCCCCGGGTCTGTGGATAATTGGGCAGCACTGGCTGGAGCTGGGATGGAGCAGAGATTCCTGCACAGGAGGGCAGGGAATAGATCCAGCTGTGCCAGGAGGGTTGGGATGGACACCAGGGAAAGGCTCTTCCCTCCCCAG
This sequence comes from Muscicapa striata striata, assembly GCA_030060385.1. Classification (NCBI taxonomy): domain Eukaryota; kingdom Metazoa; phylum Chordata; class Aves; order Passeriformes; family Muscicapidae; genus Muscicapa; species Muscicapa striata. Next base: position 3,225,111 of record JAREIS010000114.1, read on the forward strand.
AACTCTCCAGTAAAGGCTTCTGGTCTCATTCCAGGGGCTGTCCATCACTCCACAGCCAGACCAGGAATGTTACAAGATGCTCAGTCTGATGATCAAGAACGCTTCAGATGAGGATGTAAAAATCTCGAGTTCATGAAGGATTAATTCAGGCCAGCTCAGACTCAAGCTGGTCTGCCCTGCACAGTCTATGAGCAGCTCAGGGTGTCATTTTCTTTTCCATTTATTTAACTGTTGGGGTTTTTTTCCATCCTGGAGTGAAATCACCAGTTAGAGGGATTTTCTTTCCTGGATGGGAGAGCTGGAGCTTGTATTCCCAGTGAGGACTCTCCCAGCCCAGAGCAGGACAGGTGAGACATCTCGATGTCACTCTGTGTAAACCCAGTGATTTCTCTGCTCTCTTCACTTTCAGCCTCCCAGAGCAGGGGGAAGCCCCTGGGGTTTTTACACTTTCTCAAGGGAGGGATTTTTAAAATTTCCTATTTCATGAACTACTGAGGAAATGAAAAGTAAAAGCCAACACCAACCTTCCCTGAGCCCCCAAACCTGCCATTAGCCTTCCCAAGCCCACACCACACGCTGTTCTTTCCTTTCCTGGCTGACTTGAGGAATCCATTTCTGGTTTGATTTTCGGTATTTGTGACTCTGCAGCTTCTTGTGTTCACAGGACATTCCTGGAAAGCAGCAGCAAAGCTCATTCCATCACCTCAGAGCAGCCTTTCCCTCTTCCTGAGCTGAGCTGCCACCTGAGGGATGGCTTTAAATTGGCTTTCACCACGAGGGATGCTGCTCCCTGGAACCCTGGGCTGACAGGGAAAGGCACCAGATAAAGCAGGGAGGGAAAGGAAAAAAAGGGAGAAGGGAGAAGGGAAAAGGGAAAAGGAAATGGGAAAATGGGAAAATGGGAAAGGGAATAGTTCCTTCCTGGGCTTGTGCTGGCACTGCCTGTTGCAGGGAAAGAGGTGCCCAGGGAAGGATCTGTGTCCCCTGGGGCAGGTTTTGCTCCCACTGTGTCCTTGCTGCTCCCTGGGCTCTGGGGCAGGCTGGGTGCAGGGCTCTGGGTCTCTCCTGCCCCCCAGGACCTGTGCCAGGACGTGTTTGACAAGTGGCCAGAGCTGAGGAGCAGCTGCAGAGGCCAGGACACGCAGCAGGGCTGGGAGGGTGAAGGGGATGGGGTTGGTGCTCTGGGGCTGCCCTGCCAGGCTGGAGCAGGGAATGCAGCTCTGGGGATGGGGAGGGAGCCCTGGGCACTGCTCTGGCAGCTCTGTTTGCTCCTGGTGGAACCCAGCTCATCCTCCAGGCAGGCTCCACGTGCTGCTGATTAATCTTTAACAGGAAAAAGCCTGGAGCAAAGGCACAGAGCAAGAAATATTTAATTCCACAGTGTTGGTTGGCACCGGTGCTCTCCACCTCATCAATATTTCAGGCACTTGTGCTGCAGGAATGGGCTGTGCTCTGCAAGGCTCTGAGCCTGGGCTGCTTCTTCAGCAGCTTCTGCCCAGCAGGGGCATCCCCCCTGCCCCAGGGGACCCCAGGGGTGTGGGCTGGGATGGGGGGCCCCGAGTGGCTGTCACACACTCAGCCCCATCCCCCCCTCCCCAAGGCACTCAGGGGTGTCCCTGTGCCCCCCCAGCCTGGGGCACCCTCAGAGCAGGGGCTGGCAGCAGGGTGCTCTGTATTTCTGTGTACAGAGGGTTTGGGGTGCAGCTCCAGCCCCCCCCGTGCCTGGGCACCCCACAGGCTCCAGGCTGGGCCCCCTCTGCTCCTGTGGATGCTCTGCCAGGTTTGGGGCCCCAACAGGATCCCCCTGAGGGCTGTGCCCCCCTTATGGCCTCTCCCACACACAGACACACCCAGCAACGTATATATATTATATTATATTTATATATATATATATTTATATTTATATATATATACACATTAACAAAGAAGTTGCAAAAAAAACAAAAAGGGCAAAACCCAACGGGAAGAAGAGCCCTCCCCCAGAGAAAAGGGAAGCAGGAATGTTCCAGTGGAAGGGGAGGCTGAGGGGACAGGAGCCCCCACACCCCAAATGTTCTGGTGGCAGCAGCAGCGCCCTGAGCCCCCCAGGCTGGGGCTGCTGCCCCCCAAAGCACAGTGCCGGGGGGGGGCTGTGCTCTCAGTACCACAGTGGACAACTGGGGGGCTGGGGAGGGTCCCCAGCCCCTGCCCTGGGGTGGGGACAGACACATGTGGGGGCCAGGGGCTCCCACAATTAGTGCAATTCATCAGGTGCCAGCGGCACCTTAAGGGCTCCTGGGCTGGGAGCTGGGGGGGCCAGGGCTGGCACCCACCTGCAGGGACTGGAATCACTCCAGGATGGGCACAGCACCCACCTGCAGGGACTGGCATCACTCCAGGGTGGGCACAGCACCCACCTGCAGGGCCTGGTACCCCTGCAGGGTGGCACACCAGGAGCAGCCCCGTGGCACTGGCACACGTGGAAGGGATGCCATGAGACCCTCCTGTGAAAAGCCCCCATCTGAAAGGGTGCTGGAAGGCCCCAAGGGAAGCAGAGGCAGGCTGTGGGGTGGCTGAGAGCCCTGCTGCCCCTCCCTGAGCTCCTGCAGCCCCACTCTGTGCCCAGGAGGGGTCAGGAGGAGGGTGCAGCCGTTCCTGGGTCCCAGGGAGCCCCTCTCAGCTGGGCAGGAGCAGCAGCAGAGCCTCCCCAAGGCTGTCCCCACAGCCAGAGCCCACCAGAGCTGGGACTGGGCTCCTCTGTGCCCTCTGCCCCTGGGCAGTGTCACCCCAGGCTCACCAACACCAGCCCCTGGCCAGCCCAGCGAGGGGACACCAGGTGAGCTCTGGGCTGGCTCCAGGTGAGCTCAGGCTGAGCCCCAGAGCCCTGGCCAAGGCCCAGGACACTCCCAGAGCCTGGGCTGCAGAGCCACAGGACAGGCTCAGCTGGAAGGGGCCCATCACATCAGCCAGCCCAGCGCCCAGCCCTGCACAGACCCCCAAACCCCAGCCTGTGTCTGGGAGCACTGCCCAAAGCTCTGGGGCTCTGGCAGCCCTGGGGCCATGGCCATTCCCTGGGGGAAACCCTTTTCCTGCCTGAGCTGGCCCTCCCTGAGCCAGCTCCTGCCTTTCCCTCCTGCCCAGGAGTGAAGAGGGGTGCCTGCCCTCACTGCCCTGCCAGCACCTGGGGGTGACAAGGGGGCCTCCCCTCTCTTCTCCTGCACCTGAACAAACCAAGAGACCTCAGCCCCTCCCCACAGGACCCCTCCAGACCCTCCTCCATCCCCACAGCCCTGCTCTGCTCACTCCAACAGCTCCATGCCTTTTCTATATCTGGGTGTGCAGAACTGCCCTGGGCCCCAGGAGAGGCTGCCTGAGCCCAAAGCAGGGCATGGCAATCCCCCCCTGACACCCCCAGAGCAGGCATTTCCCTCCTGGCTGACAGATCCACTGGATCCTGGATGGATCCCACAGCCAGGGCTGCCCCATGCCAGGCACAGAATCCCTGGTTAAACTCCTGGCTGATTCCCCACCTGCCTGCTTTGTCTGGGGCACCTGCAGGGCCCCTCTGCCCCTGAGAGGGTTGGCAGCTGTCCCCAGCTCAGAGTGACTCCCAATTCCTTCCACTCATTAACAATCCAGGCTGTTAATGAAGAGCACAGGGCTGAGGGTGGAGCCCTGCAGAACCCCCCCAGTGACCAGTGCTGCTGTCACCCCCTGTGCCAGCTGCTCACCCACCCCAGGATGTGTTTCTGCCCAGACAGGATCAAAATCCTGCTGAAGTCCAGAAATGTTCCATCTCCTGGCAGCAAGCACCAGCTGCCCTGGGCCACCACAATGTCCCCAAACTGTGCCACAGACCCCCATGGTGACAACAGGGATTGTGTGCCAGCCCAGCTCCTCCTGGCTTTTAAATAAACCTGCAGACTGGAGCTTGGCCAGGGGATGATGCTTGTGCTTCCTGGGAATACTGGTGACACCCCAGAGCTCCCAGTGACTCTGAGCTCTGGGACAGGATGGCTCCAGTCACACCACAGAGCATGAACAGCCTGGGCTGGAAGGGATCTTTAAAATGCACCCAGTCCCACCCCCTGGCACGGTGGAGAACAAACCACAAGTCCAGATTTGGGGTGACAAATTGAGATTGTGGGTCACAGAGCAGAGGTGGTCTTTGAGCAGGACTCTGCTGGGGGCTCAGGGTAGGAGGGTGAGATTTTGCTGCTGGGACACCAGACAGGACTAATGGAGGCCAAAGCTCCGTGCCAGGGCCACGGCTGCTCAGGGATGCAGCTGCCCCCGTGAAGGAGGAGATGGTGGCTGGGGGCTCCCACTGCAGGACCCTGAAGATGCCCCAGGAGCATGGAGGGGCACTGGGAACAGCCTCAGTGCCCTCCCCCCATCCCAGCCTGTGCCTCATGGCAAGCACGAGCCACCCCCTGACCAGCACAGCACCTCAGGCCCCCCTGGACTCGCCCTGGCCCTCCCAGCCCCCAGGGGAGGCAGGGCCATCCAGGTGACAATCTTCTGGGCAGAGATGGAGCCACCATGCCACAGCTGCTGCAGGCACTCCTGCTCGCTCTGCAGCTCACCAGATGTTCAATTCCAGCTGTGGGCGAGCTTCCTCCACCAGGAGATGGAGCTGGGTGTGGGCAGTGCTTGGGTGCCACGGTGGCTCCTTGGCACGGCCACCAGCGGGCAGCTGTGGCCACCTGCACCCTGGGCATGGCAGGCTGGGCAGAACAGTGCCAGGCTGTCACCCCTGGGCCAGGCTGTCACCCCTGGGCCACTAGTGCCAGGCTGTCACCCAGGGCCAGGCTGTCATCACCCAGTGCCAGGCTGTCACCCCTGTGCCACTAGTGCCAGGCTGTCACCCTTGGGCCAGGCCATCACCCCAGGGACCCTAGTGCCAGGCTGTCACCCCAGTGCCAGGCTGTCACTCCAGTGTCACTAGTGCCAGGCTGTCACCCAGTGCCCCTAGTGCCAGGCTGTCACCCAGGGCCAGGCTGTCGTGCCCCTAGTGCCAGGCTGTCACCCCCGTGCCCCTAGTGCCAGGCTGTCACCCCCGTGGCCCTAGTGACAGGCTTTCACCCCTGACACGTACGGGGACTCCTGGGGCCGGCAGTTGCACTCCTGCTGCTCGGGGTACTCGATGAAGTCGGGGGCGGGCAGCCCCGAGAGGATCATGAGGGATTTGTTCCAGAGGGTGAAGGTGGGGCACACGGGCAGCAGGAAGGACACCTGGAAGGTGTGCAGGTGCAGGGAGTTGGCGGGGTCGTAGAAGGAGAGCGCGTTGTTGTCGTAGTCCAGCAGCACGCCCAGGCGCTTCAGCTGCGGCTGCACCTCCAGCAGCAGCTCCTTGCTGTTGTGCCTCACCACAAAGCTGTTGTTGCAGCGGGAGAACACCCACGACGAGGAGTTCTTGCCGATCCACTCGTTCTTGGGGGCTGATTTGTAGGCCACGCCGATGGCGTACCTGCCAGACAGCATGCACAGAGTCCACAGGATCACCAGGCTGGGAGACACCTTCAGGATCATCAACCCAACCCAGCCCTCACCCCTCAACTAGACCATGGCATAGCATTGTAGATTTTTTGTTAGATAATAGTTAAAAGAAAATATAAAGTTCAATTATATGTTATGCTTATATAACATAAGCATATATATATATATATATACACATACATACCTATGTAAGATTTGCTTTGCTTGCTTTAGTAGTACAGATCTACCAATTAGCCAATTTAAAGTAAGTGTTTAAGAAACTTCAGTTAATGCATTAAGCTGAAACACTGTATGTTTGTTCAACACAACCCCAGAAGAACTCTTTTGGCTTGTTTAACTATCCTTGTAGTTATAGTGTTAACTGTAATACTGTTAATGCAGATCTGTGTGTGCTTTGCCATGATGCCCACGTGTCCCATGTTCCCATTTGCTCCCAGGGAGCACAGCCCCTGTCCCTGGGGATTCAGAGCCCTGTGTCAGGGGGCACAGTAGGGCAGCCCCTGGTGCTTTCAGACCCCTGTGCCAGAGGCACAGCAGGGCAGCCCCTGGTGCTTTCAGAGCTTTCAGAGCTCTGTGTCAGGGGCACAGGGACCACAGCCCCTGCCCTGGCCCCTGGTGCTCTCAGAGCTCTCAGAGCCCCATGCCAGCCCCTGGTGCTCCCAGAGCTCTCAGAGCCCTGTGCCAGCCCCTGCCCTGGCCCCTGGTGCTCTCAGTGCCCCGTGCCAGCCCCTGGTGCTCCCAGAGCTCTCAAAGCCCCGTGCCAGCCCCTGCCAGCCCCTGGCCTCACCAGGTGGAGGAGCCCAGCACCACCTCCCAGTAGTGGCAGCCGCTGTCGATGCAGACGTTGCCGGCGGCGCCGTAGCAGCCGGTGCCGCTGAAGCGCTCGGGCGTGTGGCTCTTCTTCAGGGAGCTCTCATCCTTCTCCATCTGCAGCCCATCATTGGAGATCTTCAGCTTCTTGTGGGCCAGCTTGGGGTCCAGCTTGAAGGGCTGGCCTGTGGGGAGGGGACAGGCTCAGCACTGGGGTTATCAGGGGCAGGAAAGCGGGCACATCCCCTGCTCTCAGCTCTGCGGGTTTAATGCTGCTTTGCTTGGCTGTTCTCCCCAAAACCAGACCAGACATCCCAGAGCTCCAACCAACCTCCTCATCTTCAGTGATTTCCCTCTGGGAGTCCTCAGACTGCCCCTGGATTTGCAAACAAAACTCCAAAGTAGCAAACTGAGGTCAGATGGGTTTTGCTGCTCTGTTTTCACATGAGATGCAGTGAAGTGCACACAGGCACTGGAGAGCATTTCCATAGGGAGTCACCTGCCTCAGGACAAAGCAAATGAGAGCTGCAGAGACCACCCCAAGTGCTGTCAACACCTTCACCCTCACTGCTTGGTGCCCAGCTCGGGGCTGTGTCCTCCTGCATGCTCCCATTTTGGCTACAGACACAGAATCCCAGCAAAGAGAAAACTCTGACACCACCACAGCAATGGGGTCCTGGGCTGGGGACCCCAGAACAGCCAGGAAACCCTGCACACAGACACACAGGGAGAAGCCCAGCACAGCTGGGAACCTCTGCAAAGAGCAGAACATCAGTGACAATGGCAGCTGCAGAGCAGAGCTCATCTCTGCTCTGTTACTGGCAGCTCGTGCTGCTTTTCCTCAGAGCCCAATTTGCTGAATAATTGAGTTGAGAAGCCTGAAAGTAAAGCTGCAAATGGGTAGTGACCTGCCCCCTCCTTCTTCTGGCTGCTCTGATCTCTCTGCTGTATCTTTTCCTGGCAGTGATGCAAAGAGACAAGCCCTGAGGAAGAGAGGTATGGAAACACTTGGCTCCATCAGGAGAGACACTCACTGCAGTGTCTCAGCTGGGGCTGCTCCAGGTGTCAAACACGCCAGGAGCTGCTGCAGACACAGCCCCTCACTGCCTGTTATGGCCCCAGGGATGTAAAGTGTGTTGGGCTGATGTGGCCAGAAATGTGTATTCCATCCCCATCTGCTGGAGCCGGGTGGGGCAGTGCCCCTGATCTCCTGGCACACATTATCTGCTCATGGGCCAGCTTTAAACCAGCTGGGCAATCATCTTTATCTTTCCCACAGCCCATCCTCCCTCCAGGAGAGATCTCCTGTTCATGGCCAGTGAGTCCCAGGGCATGGCTGATAAAATTCCATCATCCCATGGGAGATGCTCCAGCCAGGGCAGGAGCCAAGCCTTTCCTACCCAGAGAAAAACTGACATTTTGGACACCAAGGCACCTTCTTTCCACTGGATTCCAGAGGAAAGCCAGACCTTTCCACATCATCCCTGCACCTTCAGAGGAAACTGCACCTTCTCCAGGAGCACTGCTCCAGCTGAGCCACATCTGCCACTGCAGGAGGATGCAGCCACCATGGAATGGGACTGTGCCAACACCCTGACTGACTGACGGGTGTCAGCTTGGATTCTGACTCTGGCAGAGTTTGGGATTGTTCTTTGTAATCCTGCATTTCTATTTTAATTTTCCTAGTGAAGAACTGTTATTCCTAATTCCCATCTCTTTGCCTGAGACCCTCTTATTTTCAGAATTATAATAATAATTTGGAGGGAGGGGGTTTACATTCTCCATTTCAAAGAGAAGCTTCTGCCTTTATTGGCAGACACCTGTCCTTCAAACCAGGACATAAAGGCACAGAAGAATGGGCTGCTGTGAGCCCAGGGATGTAAAGGCACAGAAGAATGGGCTGCTGTGAGCCCAGGGATGTAAAGGCACAGAAGAATGGGCTGCTGTGAGCCCAGGGCTGGGGGCTGACAGCAGCAGAGAGCTGAGAGCAGCAGCAGCCCTGGCACCACAAGGGGAATCAGGAGCCCACCCCTGGAGGCACCAGGGCAGACAGCCCTGCAGGGACTGAACCCCAGCGTGTTCCCATGCCCTGGCAGCCCTGCCCAGTGCCCAGCACACTGTCCCCCCCCAGGGCACTCCATGGCACCTACTGTTGGTCTTGAGGCGGGCGGGCTCGCTGTTGCGGCTGCCGGCCTGGTTGATGGCTTTCACCAGGAAGATGTAGCGGGTGCCGCTCTGCAGCCCGTGCACCGTGTAGTGGTTCTGCTTGATGTTGGGCACGATCATCCAGCTGTCCATGGAGTTGTACAGACCTGCAGAGCAGCATGGGGCACAGGTTTGTGCCCAGGGAAGGGCAGAACACAAAGCCCCTGGGCAGAGCTCTCAGAGGGGATTGCTGCCCTCCCTGCAGGGAAATGGCCAGAGGTGATAAGTCCCAGCAACACAGAATCTTTTCCACTGTCACACAAAGGCGGTGCTGGCACAGCAGGGCCAGGGCTGCAGTGCTGGCACCTTGGGATGCTGCCATGGCCAGTGATGGGGAAAGGGAGCAGAGAAAGGAAATTCAGCCCAGGCAGATGGCAGAGGGATGTGTTGGTGCCTGGGAGAGGGTGATGGCCACCATTAATCCCTCCATCCTCCCACCATCATCATCCTCTCACCATCATCCCACCACCACCCCACCGTCACAGCCTCCCTCCTGCTCCAGGGCCCCAGTTTGTAATTCCAGCAGCACAAAGGGATTATTTCCACCCAAACCCATGTGCATGCAAATGAATCTTGCTCCTGCCCAGTCCTCAGTGCTCCAGGGTGGAAAGTAATAACCCATGGCTAAGGAAGGCTGATGCTTGGCCCCCTGACTGCACTGGTCTGCAGAGTGGTGCAGAGAAAATGAGCTCCTTTGCTCTGATCCACCAGCCCTTGGCAGATCCTTTCCTGCTGTTTCCTGCACAAACACCCAGCCTCTAAACCCACTGAAGAACCTGAGACCCTTTCCTTGGCAGGATCCCAGAAGGGTTTGGGGTGGAAAGGACCTTACAGTGCCAGGGGCAGGGACACCTCCCCTGTCCCAGACTGCCCTGGACCCTCCCAGGGACGGAGAACCCCAGGATGACTGGGCAACATGGGATGTCCTGCTGCAGGGGGTGACTTACTGATGAAGTTGGCCTGGCCAGTGAAGATGGTGTACTGCAGCTCGTAGGAGCTGACGCTGAACTCATCCTCGGAGATCCAGTGCACGGTGATGGTGTCGTGGGAGGCCGTGCACAGCTCCTCGCGCACCGCCGGCGGGTTGGGCGCTGCGGCACAGAGCGGGTCAGCTGCCACCTCCCCAAAAACACCCTGCTCTGCTCTGCTGGGCGTGGGGCAGGAGCAGAGCCAGCAACAAACACCCCTCGCTTCATCTGTCACTGTGTGTTGGGCTGATGTGGCCAGAAATGTGGATTCTGTCCCCAGCTGGGGCAGTGCCCCTGATCTCCTGGCACACATTATCTGCTCACGGGCAGCTTTAAACCAGCTGGGCAATCATCTTTATCTTTCCCACAGCCCATCCTCCCTCCAGGAGAGATCTCCTGTTCATGGCCAGTGAGTCCCAGGGCATGGTTGATAAAATTCCATCATCCCATGGGAGATGCTCCAGCCAGGGCAGGAGCCAAGCCTTTCCTACCCAGATAAAAACTGACATTTTGGACACCAAGGCACCTTCTTTCCACTGGATTCCAGAGGAAAGCCAGACCTTTCCACATCATCCCTGCACCTTCAGAGGAAACTGCCCCTTCTCCAGGAGCACTGCTCCAGCTGAGCCACATCTGCCACTGCAGGAGGATGCAGCCACCATGGAATGGGACTGTGCCAACACCCTGACTGACTGACGGGTGTCAGCTTGGATTCTGACTCTGGCAGGGTTGGGATTGTTCTTTGTAATACTGCATTTCTATTTTAATTTTCCTAGTAAAGAACTGTTATTCCTATTCCCATATCTTTGCCTGAGAGCCCCTTAATTTCAGAATTATAATAATAATTTGGAGGGAGGGGGTTTACATTCTCCATTTCAAAGAGAAGCTTCTGCCTTTATTGGCAGATAACTGTCCTCCAAACCAGGACACATTGTTTGTCACATGCAGAGGTCAGAGCACAGGGTTTGCACTGCTGCTCCACCAGTGGCCCCCCCACCCTCAAACAGGCTGAGAGCCCACCTCCAAATCCAGCCACTTCCCTGCCCTGCTGTGCAGTAAGAGTTTGATCCCATAACGGATCTGGACACGCCTGTGCTAATCCCTCACTGGGAGCTGATCTGCTCCACGATGATCAAATGGGATTTGGGTGAGGGAGGATGTCCTGGCCTCCCTGCAGCTCTCATCCCCCAGCACAGGCTGGCCCAGAGCTGCTGCTGCTGCAGAGGGCAGGGATCAGCCTGTGCTGGGCACCAGGGCAGCACCACGGTGCTGCCCAGCAGGGCTCATCATTCAGCACCAAGTGACCCAGAAAAAGGGCAGGGAAAGGGAAATGTTAAAGCATAGAGTGCCTTAGCAGTATAATAATTGGTTAATTCATCATTTCTCCTCTGTAATCCTCACGGATCCTTACATAATCCTTATCCCTGTTGCATCCTCATGGGCATCAGCCTCCCCCACCAGGTCATGGAGACCAGAATGTTTGAGCTTTCTGGACTTTTCCATGGGTCCTCCAGGAACAGCAAGGCAGAACAGGATGGGGACATGTCACTGTCCTGGGGACAGCACAGGCTGACCTGGTGCCTGTCACTGGCTTAGTCCTAAATTAAATCTGCCAACCCTTGGTGCAGCACAGGGCTGGGGGGAGCACACCTGAGCACTCACCTGTCAGATAATCCAGCCCCTCCAGCAGCTTCTTCTCTCTGGAAAAATCCAGAGCAAAGTTTTCAAAGGCATCATTAAAATTGATATCTGGTATCAGGACTTGAGAGGATGCAGTTGCCATAGCAACCCTGGAAGGAAAAGAAGGGAGCATCAGAACACATCGGGGGGCACGAGGGAGGCCTGGGGATGGGGGCAGCTGTCAGGGGAGCACGCTGCACCCACAGACCCTGCCCTGAGACCCCTGCACCCACAGACCCCTGCACCACTCAGGAGAGGCGGTTCTAGCCTAGCCCAGCCCAGCCCAGCCCGGCCCAGCCCAGCCCAGCCCAGCCCAGCCCAGCCCAGCCCAGTGTTCCAGCCCGGCCCAGTGTTCCAGCCCAGCCCAGCCCAGCCCAGTGTTCCAGCCCGGCCCAGCCCAGCCCAGCCCAGCCCAGTGTTCCAGCCCGGCCCAGCCCAGCCCAGCGTTCCAGCCTGGCCCAGGGGACAAAGGGGACACGGGGGACATGGGGAGACACGGAGCGATCGGGGGGACACAGGGGACATGGGGGGACATACGGGGACACGGGGACACAGAACGATTGGGGGGACACAGGGACAAAGGGGACATGGGGGGACACGGGGACACGGAGCGATCGGGGGGACATGGGGACAAAGGGGGACACAGGGGCATTGGGGGACACGGGGGTCAGGGCTGGGCGGGGCTTCTCCCTAGGTGGGCGTGGCCTCCCAGGCAAGCAGGGCTCTTTCTGAGTGGGCGGGGCCTCTTTCTGAGTGGGCGGGGCCTCTTTCTGAGTGGGCGGGGCCTCTTTCCCGGTGGGCGGGGCTTATCCCAAGGGACGTGATATCTCACCAGTGGGCGGGGTTTGTTTCCCAGGTGGGCGTGGCCTCCTTCCCCAGTGGGCATGCCCTTTTACACGGTGGGCGGGGCTTCTCCCAGGGGCGTGGCACAGCAGGGACATGAGTGGCACAGCAGGGACACAGGAGCTGGCACAGCGGGGACACATGAGTGGCACAGCAGGGACACAGGAGCTGGCACAGCAGGGACATGAGTGGCACAGCGGGGACACACGAGTGGCACAGGAGGGACACAGGAGCTGGCACAGGAGGGACACAGGAGTGGCACAGCAGGGACATGAGTGGCACAGGGGACACACGAGTGGCACAGCGGGGACACACGAGTGGCACAGCGGGGACACAGGAGCTGGCAGCCCTCACCTTGGTCTCCTTGATCTTGACAGCGATGACCTGCTTGCGCTGGCGGATGATCTCCATCAGCTCGTCACACTCCTCCATCAGCTTGGCCTCGTGCATGGCTGTGTTCACCTGGCACGGCAGCACAGGGGTGCCAGGGATCAACTCACAGGATTTAGGAAGGACACAACACACAGGTGTTGGGAGTGACACACAAAACAGGATTTAGGAAGGACACACAGCTCACAGGTGTTAGGAAGGACACACAACATACAGGATTTAGGAAGGACACACAACATACAGGTTTTAGGAGGGACACACAGCTCACAGGTTTTAGGAAGCTTGCTCTCATGGCTGTGCTCACAGTGCACACACAGAGTCACAAGCAGAGGTCCCAGTCCTCTGCCTCCAGGGATCCCAGTGATCCCAGTATCCCTGGGAGGATGGACAGGACAGGACAGGACAGTACAGGACAGGACAGGACAGGGGGAATACACTCCATGGAAGAGGAATCCAGCCCTGGCACTTCATTAAATCACACCACAGGACAGAAATCAGTTTTCCTCATTTTATACTCCCAAATCCCTGTGCAACAAGGCAGCCTCGAGTGAAGCACATTTTTGCTACAGGATCTTTTTTTAAACCTGGCCAGCAGATTATGCAACGCTGGAGTGGGAGACAGCTGATGGTCTGCAAAGAGAGCTCCACTGGGGAAAAACAGCGAAAATCTTCCCAATCTGCTGCTGTGGGGAGGGGCAGGGAACAGCCCCAGGGCTTGGAGCCTGCAGAGAGCAGCTGTGGCAGGGATGCAGGGATGCAGTGACAGGGATGCTGTGACAGTGATGCAGTGGCAGGGATGCAGTGATGCAGGGATGCAGGGATGCAGTGACAGTGATGCTATGGCACTGATGCTGAGGCAGAGCTGTGCACAGCAAGGGCCAGGAAGGAAATTCTGGGCCAGGAGACAGGAGGGGAGGTTGGGGCACCCCAGCTGGGCCCTCCAACCCCAAGGGTGCAGCTCAGGCCTGGAGCATTCCCCTTCCAGGATGGCTCCAGGACAATGTGAATCTGTGGCCATCCACAGCCTAAGTGTGAAAACCTGCCCAGGGCAAGAAATCTGCCCTCACCCATGTCCACGTTTGGGGGGCTGAAGGCAGGTGAAGCTGCAGGGGACACCACAGTCCCTTTCCTACTGCCTTCTGCCAAAAAGGGGCATTTTTGAGGCTGGGGTTGCCCCAAAGGGCCAGCAGAGCACGGAGGGGGCACTGCAGACCAGCACTGCTCCCCTGGCAATCCCTGGCCCAAGAACACTGGCCACTGGCCAAACCCCTGCAGGGAGGAGCCAGCTCTGGGCAATGCTGCTTTGGGGCTGGAGCCTCAGCAGGTGCTGTGGCTGCAGGAGAGCTGGGCAGCTTTTAGCTGTCACAAGGGAGAGAAAAAAAAACCAAAAACATCTTTCTCCCACCTAAGTGCTGGGGGAAAATGTGCTAGGGACAACAGTCCTGGAATAAACCCAGCTCTGGGAAAAGCCTCCTGCACCTCGTGGGGAGGAGAAGCAGCATCTCAGCCCCCAGGCTGAGTCACACACACACACACACAAAGCTCCTCTGAGTGTGGCTGAGGTACCTGGGGATTGCACATGCCTGCCTGTGTGCCACAAACAGCTCCAATGCACAATTCACATCATCTGTGCTCCCCATCATCATCTCCTGCTCCCCAGCTTCCTGTGCTCTCTGTGCCTCCAAGGGCCTGAGTGCATTCAGCACAGCTCAGAAATGCTGCTGGAACTGGGATTCTAAGGAGTGTCTGACAAAGCTGAAAACTCACAAACTCTGTCAAAAATGACAACTTAGAGGTCTCAGACTGCGAGGATTAGATAGAAATACCAAATATCTTCCAATTGATCCTCGGTCAGGTCACTGGACATTGGAGCTGCACTCAAAGGAAAGGTTTGGAAGGAAATCCAGCCCATCCCTGGTGGGCTCTCAGAGCCAAGGCAGGGCCCAGCAGAGCAGCAGGGGCTGGGCACTGTCCCCAGCAGGGGCTGGGCACTGTCCCCAGAGCTCTGCAAGGGCAGCCTGGCCCTTCTGGCCCTGCCAAACCCCCTTTGCTCTCTGTGCTCCCAGCCTCAAGGGGGGTTTTCTTTTTCCTGCTCTGATTTTGCTGGAAGCTCAGAGCCCCCAGCCCCTGCTGCTGCTCTCTGCACTGCACCAGCTGCTGCAGCAGCCTGAGCCCTGCTGGCACTCCCAGACAGGACCCTGCTCCCAGAGCCCCTGCAGAGCCCTGGGCAGCACAGAGCAGTGCAGAACAAAGCACTGCTGCTGCTGCTGCAGGAACTGCAGGGCCTGCAGCAAACCCAGAGCTGCTCTGACAGGCAGCAGGGAAGGAGCTGCAGCTCCCTGGGCTGATGCACCACGGATGCTTTGCTGTGGGGAAAGGGCTCCAGCCAGCACAGGAGCATCCCTTGTCCTGCTGCAGCACCCCTGCATCCCACTGCAGCACCCCTGCACCCAGTGCAGAACCTCTGAATCCTGCCACAGCATCCCTGCATCTCTCTGCAGCACCCCTGCATCCTGCCACAGCATCCCTGCACCCAGTGCAGAACCTCTGAATCCTGCCACAGCATCCCTGCATCCCACTGCAGCCCCCCTGCACCCTGCCACAGTCCCTCTGCCTGTGGGCAACCCCCCATCCCCTGTCCCTGCAGCCCAGGACAGGGCTCTGGCTGCCCCGTGCACTCCCTGCCCCTGCCCTCACCCACCTCCACCTGCTGGCAGATCTGGATCAGCTTGGCCATCTGGTTCTCCAGCTCGCTGTTGCGTTTCACCAGGTTGCTGAGATTGGTCTCCAGGGTTTGCTGCAGGTCAGAGAGAGGGAGAAACAGGGAGATCAGCAAAGCTGCAGCGTGCCCAGGGCCTGCCCTGGGACCCTGGGGCACCCAGCACTGCCCCAGGGGGGACTGCAGGGGCTGGGGGAGGTCTGGGGCAGCCCAGGGCTGTGCTGGGGACACTGAGCCCTGGGGACACTGAGCCCAGCACTGCAGTGCCCTGGGGTGTCCCAGCTGGACAGGACAGTGGGGGTGGCTGCCCTCTGCCACTCCTCTGGGAGCAAATTCCATTTTCTATAATATTCTATTCCAAAATTGCTCTGCACAGGGTGAGGGAGATGAACAGGCTGCTCTGGCAGGAGGGGACGCAGTGAAGACCCTGTTTGAGGGGACACCCACCTCAGTTTGAGGATACCCACCTCAGTTTGGGGGGATACCCAATCTCAGTTTGGGGGGATACCCACCTCAGTTTGGGGGGATACCCAATCTCAATTTGAGGGGATACCCCCCTCAGTCTGAGGGTGTCACCAGTGTCACAGACACAGCCCTGCCAGCCCCACGTGCTCTGACAGGAATGCTTCAGAACAAAGCACTCCCTACCTGTTGCAGGGCCCGTCAGGAAATGATATCCCATTAATATGTTAAACTCCAGGGCTGGCAGAGGGTCCCTGCAGGTAGGAAGTGCAGTCTGGGGCTTTGCTCTGACTCCAGCAGCCCCATAAACACATCCCCTCTCTGCACACATGGGTAATTGGTGGGTAACTGGGGGCTACTGAGCCAGGAAAACTTGAATCACAGGCCCAGCAGAGCACTCATTCCTGAAAAACCACTGCCTCTAAAAATGCTCCCAGCTGGTGTGGAGCCCTGGGAATGGCTGGCCAAGGGTGAGGGAGGCAGGAGCAGGCTGCAGGGATGGAACCAAACCCAGGGGGTGCAGAGGGGGCTGCAGGGGTGATGGAAAATGCAGCTGCTCCACCCCCCTCTGCTCACAGCCCAGCATCACAAACATCATTTCACTGCAGCATTTCACTTGCTAATTACCTCCCTCGTCAGCGTGGCTGCACCCAGGCTGCAGCTTTCAACTCTGCCCAATCTGCTTTCATCTGCTTTCATCTGCCCTGGTGGGGTGAGGGCAGGGCTGGGGGGCAGCTTTGAACACACGTGCCCCCACCCCATCAGTGCCCACACCCCATCAGTGCCCACACCCCATCCATCACCTGCAGCCCCCCATTTATCACCTGCAGCCCCCCATTTATCACCTGCAGCCCCCCATCCCATCACCTGCAGCACCCCACCTATATCACCTGCAGCACCCCACCATTTATCACCTGCAGCACCCCACCTATATCACCTGCAGCCCCCCCCCATTTATCACCTGCAGCCCCCACCCATCACCTGCAGCCCCCCACCCATCACCTGCAGCCCCCCAGCTTTCCTGGGGCACCCCCAACACACACAAGCCGTGTCCCCTCTCCACTCCCCCTGTGGCACTGCTGGGGCAGGCAGAGCTGCTGTTGGGGGGCTCCCCTGCTGCCCCCTGCCCCTCAGGGCACCCCTGCACCCCATGGAGACACTGCAGTGCTTCCATCTGTCTGACATGCACAAACAACGTGGGCTCCATGCCTGCAGCACACCAGCTGCTTGTTTTGTAGGTGTATATAAATTACAGCAATTACAGGGGTTGGGTTTTAATTGCTTTGTAAAACGCCTGTCATTTCCCCAAACCTCCACCTTCTGTCCTGAAATGCAAATAGGTGATTTCTCCACAACTGGGGCACAAGTGAGAAGGGATGGAAAGGGCTTGAGCAGGAGCCACTGGTGCTGTGTGGGGAGAAGGGTCTGGGGCACCAGGGCTGAATCCTCCCTGCCCTGGGTCAAGGGCCACAGGAGCAAACCCTCCCAGTGAGCAGATGCCCATAAATAAATAATAAATAATAAACAATAAAAATAAATAAATAAATAAATAACAAATAAATAAATAAATAATAAATAAATAGTAAACAATAAACCCATCCCCAGCCCTTCACCTGCCAGGGAGCAGATGCCAAACAAACCCATTCCCAGCAGGCAGAGAGGAGCAATCACCCCACTGACCTGCAAGTGCCACTGCCTGGGTTTGTTCATAATGGGCAACAACCTGATTCTCCTTTTCCTCCAAACACCAAAGAAGCAGCTGAACTAAGCATGGCTTTCTCTGTTTGAAGAAGGGTTGCAGGCTCAAGACACCTTCAGAATTTATCAATAAATGATGGTGTCCCCCTGTTCCTGGAGCACAGCAGGCTCTGAGCCCCAGGCAGAGCCCCAGAGCAGCTCCCCATGGTCACACACACCTGGGGCTGGGGGCAGCCCTGGCACAGGTGCCCAGAGCAGCTGTGGCTGCCCCTGCATCCCTGGAAATTCCAACACCAGGTTGGACACTGGTTTTGAGCACCCTGGGACAGTGGAGGTGTCCCTGCCCAGGAAGAAGGGAAGAACAAGATGAGCTTAAAGTCTCCTTTAACCCAAACCATTCTGTGATTCCACAGTTCCATGTTTAGAATCAATTCCCACCACCAAGGAAAAAAAACAAAATAACTTTGGAGAAAAATATGCAAAGACAGCCAGCTCCTGGGCTTTGCTCAGAGAATGTCCCCAGACACTGGGACAGTGACAGAGAGACAGGACTGAGCTGCCATGTGTGACATTAATGCATTTCAAGTCACTTTGGAGCAAACCAGGCAGAGCAGGAGCTGAGAGCTCTGCCAGCACTCGGGGCTGCTGTGGCCCCAGTGGCAGAGCTGACCTAGAAACCAGCTCTGGGGGGCTCTGGGGGGCTCAAGAGCCACAGCTGAGCCTGAGCCAGGCACAGGGGCCCTGGCAGTGACCCCAGGCTGGAGGGGATGGGGACCAGGGGAGGACTCGGCCAGGGGTGTGTACCTGGGGTGTGGTGACATCCCCATGTCCCCTGAGCAGGGTGAGCAATGAAAGAGCAGCTCCAAATCCCTTCACCAGCTTTAACCCCTGATGATCCACCAGGGCTGCTCCAAGGGCACTGCAATCATCTCAGCTGCTCCTGCTGCAGGTCTGGCTGGGGAGAGCAGAATGCACAGAATGTGAGAATGCAGAGATGGAATTAGCAGGGAAAAGCCTGGCACTGCTGGGAGGCACAGGGGTGGTCTGGGCAGGGGCCAGTGCCACCACCAGTCACCAAAGGCACAGGAGCACCCACAGACACGTTTTGCTGCTCACCCTGTGAGGCTCTGAGAGGGTCCTTGGGAAGGGCTCTGTGGGTGTGACATGTCCTCAGCAGCCCAGGACACCCCCCAGGCACCTGTGGCACCTGTGGCACCTGGCTCAGGGCAGGGCTGGGCTCCCACAGGCTCCCAACACCCACCTGGGGCTGCTGCAGGAAATGTGGGATTTGGGGGGGCAGGTTCTGATGCACACTCAGTAACCAGCCCAGTGTCTGTGGCAGGAATGCAGATGCAATTCAAGGGAATGCACTGACAGGGAGCTCAGTGCTGCAGAGACACTCAGGGAACATTCATACCTTCCCAAGGAACAGCTGCTCCCATTCAACATCAAAGAGCTGCTCTGAGATTTTCACCAGATAACAGGCTTATCAAAGATCTCCTCATCACTTCATTCAATTCCTACCTCACCTCCCAAACCAAATTAGCAAAATTCAAGCAGAAATAAGGAAGGATCCTGAAGGAGGTACCTGTTCCCCACCCCCTCACTCTCTGGGCTGCACATCAGGATTGAGATCTGGCTGCTCCCAAACTGAATGGAAACACAAAGTGAAGCAGAATTCACACAAAATTAGCTGGGGGGTGAAGCTAAAGCTCCTGCATTTTAAATTATGTCAGGAGAATTCTGCAGAGATCAGCCAGAGCCAGCACCAGGGGTCAGTGACAAGTGACAGGGTGACACCAAGCCTGACAGGACCCAGCTTTACTGAGCCAAAACACTGCAGAACAGTTTTAATCCAAAATGTTACACTGCAGAACACAGCTTTAATCTGAAATATTAATTGGCAATTAATGCACAAAGGATGACTGCAAATGGCTCAGGCCCAGCCTGAGGCTGCTCTGGTGTCTCACCCTCCCCGTGCCCCTCTGCCCCTGCCAGCCCCTCTCTGCTCCCTGCCCTGGGGATTACTGAGAATTGATTATTGATTACTGATTATTGATTACTGATTATTGCCCAGCTCCTCCACCTGGGAGCTGGGGGCAGGCAGAGCCTGAGATCAGACAGTGCTGGAAGGGGTGGGAGCTGGAAGGGGAGTGGGATGAGAGCTGAGGAGGAGGAGGTTGTGCTGGGTGACAACTTCATCCTTCCTTTTCCTTTTCCTTTTGCTTTCCCCCCTCCTTTCCCCAGCCCTGCAGCAGCAGCAGGAGGATGCCAGAATGGCTCACACACAGCCCTGCCCCTGCCCCTGGCCCTGCTGGGGGATCCTCTCAGCTCCAAACCTTTCCCACAGCAGAGCAGCTCCTGCAGACACCAAAGATGTCCCTGCTTTATTCTGGGGGGGCAGGAGCTTCCAGGGATTCCCTCCCCAAACCGGGGAGGGTTTCCCAGATGAACAGCCCTGGATGGGGGCATGGCTCCCGAGGGCACGTGGGGCACTTTGTTAATGAGGACTGCAGCAATTAGAGCGTCCAGCGATCCCCTGCAGCTCCCAGCAAACCCTGTGACAGTGGGGATGCCAGGCACAGTCACCAACAGCATGACAGCACGTGTTAAACAGACACTCATTACCCCTGCCTCGACAGCGTTAATGACGCTGCTAATTACTGATAGGAACTGCGAGATGAATTGTCACAAAACATCAGTGTCAGGGCTGGGAGGCAGCTGCAAACCCTGCACTGGCACCAGCACGGGGGAACAGGGGCTGGCAGAGAGCATGGGGACACCCAGGGGCTCCTGGTGGCACCAATGGCACCCAGAGCCTCCTGGTGGCACCTGGTGGCACCTGGCAGCACCTGACCCCGATGTCACCCCAAGGACAGCCAGGACAATCCTGGCCATGTCCCCACACAGCCCTGGCAGCCTGATCTGCTCTGGGCTGACAAGGGAACAGCCAGGCTGAAGGACACAACCTGCAACTTCCCCTTAATGCCCCACACCTGGCTGCCCCAGGCTCTGTGCCCCACACCTGGCTGCCCCAGGCTCTCTGCCCCACACCTGGCTGCCCCAGGCTCTCTGCCCCACACCTGGCTGGCTGCCCCAGGCTCTGTACCCCACACCTGGCTGGGTGCCCCAGGCTCTGTGCCCCACACCTGGCTGGGTGCCCCAGGCTCTCTACCCCACACCTGGCTGGGTGCCCCAGGCTCTCTACCCCACACCTGGCTGCCCCAGGCTCTCTGCCCCACACCTGACTGGCTGCCCCAGGCTCTGTGCCCTGCACCTGGCTGCCCCAGGCTCTGTGCCCCACAGCTGGCTGCCCCAGGCTCTCTGCCCCACACCTGGCTGGCTGCCCCAGGCTCTGTGCCCCACACCTGGCTGGGTGCCCCAGGCTCTGTACCCCACACCTGGCTGCCCCAGGCTCTGTGCCCCACACCTGGCTGCCCCAGGCTCTGCCCCACACCTGGCTGGGTGCCCCCCAGGCTCTGTGCCCCACAGCTGGGCAGGGGGCAGTGCCCAGGCTGGCTGTGTGTGGCACAGTGTGGGCCCAGCCCTGGCTCCAGCCCTGCCTGCCATGGCTGCTGTGTGCTCAGGTGAGGGCAGGTGAGATGTTCAAACCCGCCTGCAGATGCTGAGATAGAGGCACAGGTACAAACTGAGCCTGGGGGGGAATGCACCAACCTGGAGAAGGCTTTAACCCCTTGTGCTCCTGCAGGCAGAGAGTCCCAGCCCTCCCGCCTTTATCCCTTTGCTCTCTGCCTCTGCAAGAGTAAACAAATGCCTAAACCTACAAAAAGTCACTGAAACCATCACCAAGCAATGGCACAAACAGCATTATTGGAGTTTCTCCTGTGGCCAGAGACCCAAGGGGTGCTGGGGGGGACTTTGCAGAGAGGTGGAGGGGACCCTGCCTTTCTAAAGCCCTTCCTTTATCCCAGAGTCCCAGCAGAGGGGCTCTGTGCAGGTCCCAGCCCAGGGCCACCCTCGGGGGGCTGCCAGGGGGGCAGGGCCACTGTCACCCCCTCCTCACACATGCAGACCATGCATGAGGCTCCCAGCATGGACCAAGCCCCTTCCCCTCTCCTGCAGCCCCTCTCCTGCTCATCCCCATCCCAAAAGGCTCTTTCACACTGAGCAGGGTCCATCACCCCCCAGGCAGACCCCAGCCCTGAGGGTCACCCACTGAACCCTGATTAATCTGCTTTTCTTCCCTTTCTCCCCCCATCACTGCCCTCATCTTTCTCTCAGGCTCCCTTTGCCAGTGGGAATGTTTTGTTCCCTCTGACACCAGGGATTGATGTGCTGGCAGGGCTGCACAGCCTCCCCCAGAGCCTGGGCTCCCAGCAGCCCCCCCAGAGTTTCAGTTCTGGTTTTGATGGTGTTTTACAGCAGTTCAGAGGCAGCTCTGAGCACTGAATCACCCTGGAGGGTGTGGGATCCCTTGGCTTCCCCAGGGTTACCCCAAGCTCAGCCTGGAGGATGCTCTGGGCATGACTGGGGTGTAAATCACCCCAAGTGTCACAGGGATTATTCCCCATTCTCTGGGCATGACTGGGGTGTAAATCACCCCAAAGTGTCACAGGGATTATTCCCCATTCTCTGGCCATGACTGGGGTGTAAATCACCCCAAGTGTCACAGGGATTATTCCCCATTCTCTGGGCATGACTGGGGTGTAAATCACCCCAAGTGTCACAGGGATTATTCCCCATTCTCTGGGCATGACTGGGGTGTAAATCACCCCAAAGTGTCACAAGGATTATTCCCCATTCTCTGGGCATGACTGGGGTGTAAATCACCCCAAAGTGTCACAAGGATTATTCCCCATTCTCTGGGCAGACTGGGGTGCAAATCACCCCAAGTGTCACAGGATTATTCCCCATTCTCTGGCCATGACTGGGGTGTAAATCACCCCAAGTGTCACAGGATTATTCCCCATTCTCTGGGCATGACTGGGGTGTAAATCACCCCAAAGTGTCACAGGGATTATTCCCCATTCTCTGGCCATGACTGGGGTGTAAATCACCCCAAGTGTCACAGGGATTATTCCCCATTCTCTGGGCATGACTGGGGTGTAAATCACCCCAAAGTGTCACAGGGATTATTCCCCATTCTCTGGCCATGACTGGGGTGTAAATCACCCCAAGTGTCACAGGATTATTCCCCATTCTCTGGGCAGACTGGGGTGTAAATCACCCCAAGTGTCACAGGGATTATTCCCCATTCTCTGGGCATGACTGGGGTGTAAATCACCCCAAGTGTCACAGGGATTATTCCCCATTCTCTGGCCATGACTGGGGTGCAAATCACCCCAAGTGTCACAGGATTATTCCCCATTCTCTGGGCAGACTGGGGTGTAAATCACCCAAAGTGTCACAGGGATTATTCCCCATTCTCTGGCCATGACTGGGGTGTAAATCACCCCAAGTGTCACAGGGATTATTCCCCATTCTCTGGGCAGACTGGGGTGCAAATCACCCCAAGTGTCACAGGATTATTCCCCATTCTCTAGGCTCTCCCTGCTCCCCCTGGGCCATTCCCAGCAGGACCAGGCTCAGTGCCAGGGCTGCCCCTGCCCTGCTCCATCCCCTGGGAACCCAGCCTGGGGGCTGGGGCTGCACAGCCCCTCCTGCCCCACTGGGACTGGGCTGGGACTGGGATGGGGATGGGATTGGGATGGGGACTGGGATGGGTGTTAAGAGCAATGTCAGATTTATCTTTACAAAGCTAAGTTGTGGATCTGCTGGTGGATAAGGCTGAGAGATAAAAGAAACAATGGGATGGATTCCACTGATTGATGAATGGAAAAAAAGATACCTGCCTTTACAAACAAACTGCAGGTTTGCTGATCAATGAAACTGGATGTTGGAAGATGAAAGAAGCAATGGGGAAAAAACATGGATTCTGTAAGAATTAAAAATGAAAAGGAGGGTTGTACATTAGGTGGGAATCTCAGGGATCAGGTGTTTGGGAAGTCTGTGCCTCTCAGGTACCTCAGCAATGGGGACAGAGAGAGGGAAATGTGGATGGAAAATTGGGATAAAAAGGGAGGTGAATCCACCAAAAATCTGAGAGATCCCAGGGCAATGCCCCATGGCCTCTCCCTCTACTGGAATAAAGCAAAAGGACTCCTCTGTCTCCCTTTGGGACACACAGCCCTGTTTTGGGGTTCATTTTCCTGCTGTGCTTCCCCCATCACTGCAGGTCTCTCTCAGCCCCACACCCAGGGCTCTGCCCCCTCTGCTGCCCCAGAACCACAGAGGGTTTGGGGCTGGGGGAGGGATGGGCAGGGCAGCTCTGGAGGATCCCAAAGAGCTTTTCCAGCCCAACAAGGCCATGGTTCAGTGACTGAGGACCCAGAGTCAGGGCTCTGAGCCCAGGGCTCACCCCACACCCCTCAGGGCAGAGCCTCACCAGGAGCTGCCCTGGCACTGCCTTAATGCCTCATTAACCCTGAGGGGAATGAAAAATAACTCAGCATCAGCCTGAGGCACAGCCCAGCAGAACCCAGGAACAAAGCAGGAGAGAATCAGAAAAAACAACAACAACAACAAAAACAAAAAAAAAAAAAAAAACCAAAAACAAACAACAACAACAACAAAACCAAAACCAAACCAACCAAAAAAAAAAAACCAACAACAAAAAAAACCACAAAAAAACCAAACAAAAAACCCTCCCAAACAAAAAAAAATTAAAAACCCAAAACCAAAAAAACAACAAAAAACAAACCCAAAAAACAAAAAAAAAACCCAAAAAACCAAACCACCCCAAAAGCAAAAAAATCAAAAACCCAAAAACAAAAAACCCACAAAAAACAAAAAAATCAAAAAACAAGCAAAAATCCAAAAAAAAAAAAAAAACCAAAAAGACCCCAAAAAACCAAACAAAAAACTCAACAAAATAAACCAACAAAAAAAAAAAAAAGCCAAAACAAAGAAAAAAACAAAAACAAAAAAACCTAAAACAAACAAACAAAAAAACCCCAAAACAAAACCCAAAAAACACCCACAAAAACCAAAAGAGGGAAGAGGAAAAAGCAGGAAGAAAATGGATTAAACTCCATAGTTCAGGGAGTTACATGTTTAATTGCTAATGTGCCTTTGGGATTATTCTTTTTTAAGGGTTTTTTTACCAGCCCAGCTGGTGTCATTCTCTAATATCCAGCGAGCAGCAAACAGATTGTGGGAGACGAGTTGTGCTCTTTCTGCTAATGAATAAATTAATAAATAAATAAATGCAGATCAAAGCAGTGAAAAAAAAAAAAAAACCCTTCTGGTAAATTTTTTTTTCCCTTCTGTTTCCCAACTGGTCCCGAACATATTTCCTGCTGGGACTGACAAGGAACACTGTGAAATTCAGAATCACAGCTCGAGGAACTGAGGGGCAGCAGAGGAAAGGGAAATGCTGGGGTTGAGCAGGGGATGATGGAGAGGGAGAGGAAGAGGAAGAGGAAGAGGAAGAGGAAGAGCAGATCCATCCTGGGCAGGGCCTGGGTTGCCCAAGGGGTCCCTGATGGGGATGGAGCCCCCAGCCCCCCTGGCACCTCCCTCCTTCATCTCTTCCCAGGCTCCACTTTAATACAGATTTTTTTTTCCCAGTGGCCACATTATCACTGTGGGAAGGGAAACAAGAAATTTCCCTCTCATTCCATCAGGAAAAAACAGATAAAAATGAGCTCAAGACAAGAATTTCTCTTTTTCCAGAGATGGAGATGAGGAGGAACACAGGAGGAACCCCCAAACTGCAGGTCCTGCCCCAAAAGCAGGGGCAGAGCTGTGGGGATGAGCTGCAGGGTGAGCTGCCCCCAGGGAAAGCCCAAACACAGAGAACAACGAGCAATAAAGAGCAGCCTTTGTCTCCAGAGGGAGCATCAGCCAAACACAGAGACCAAATTCCTGCCTGAGCCCAGAACTGGCACCCTGGCAGCAGGGCTGGGCACCTCTGAGGGGAGGGAGAGGAAATTCCCAGGGGAAATGAATTTACAGGGGATTCCCAGGGAAATGAGAGGGGATTCCCAGGGAAATGAAATGAGAGGGAATTCCCAAGGGAAATAATAAGAGGGAATTCCCAAGAGAAATGGGAGCGAATTCCCACAGAGAAATGAGAAGGAATTCCCAAAGGAAATGAGAGGGAATTCCCAAGGGAAATGAGAGGGTATTCCCAAGGGAATTAAATGAGTGGGAATTCCCAAGGGAAATGCTCTTTGCCATTCATCCCCCTCTTAAACACCAATTACCTGCCCTGTCCTGGCCTGGCACATTCCAAACAGAGCCAGCAGTTCATGCTGCAAACAGCATTCCTAAATCCCACCCCAAATCCATCCCCAAATCACACCCCAAATCCCATCCCCAAATCCCATTTCTCACCCCCTGCTCCAGCTGCTCTGCCCCCAGCCCCTCCCCAGGCACCTTCCACCCTCCTGCTGCCTCTGGCAGGGGTCTTTGCTGCTGGAAGATGTGGCTGGAGGGAAGCTGGGGCTCTCCTGCCTTTAACCAGCCACTGGTCCCCTAAAACATCAGCATTCTTCCCTGCACCATGGGCTCACAGCTCCCCCAGCCCCTGGCCAGCTCCTGCCTGCAGAGGCCACCAGGGAACAGCCAGCACCCAATAAACCCACAACAGCAATTAATATCAAAAAAGCTCCACCCAGGGTTAATAAGAAATGGTTCCACACACCATTCTCCAGGAAAAACACCATTCTGAGCAGCATGGAAACACTCAGGGGGAGTTATTCTGAGATGAAGCCTCACAAACAGTCCAGAAGGAGGTTTGGGTTTTGTCAGGCTGCAGCTCCACATCCCTGAGCACTTGGACACCTCCCCTTGTCCAGGGCTGGGAGAGCCCAGCAGGACTGGCTCCTTCCTCAGGGGCCACACAAGGGGCTCGTTTTTAACATGTTTCCATTCTAGTGGTTTTTATGGATCACCCCAGGCTGCAGCCAGGACACAGAGCCTCACCCAGCAGCTCCTGTCCTGAGCTCCAGCCTCCAATCACCACCAGCACAACAACAAACAAACAAAGAACCCCCGAGTGTTCTCTGGCAGATACCGGATGTCTGGCTCCCAAAATCCCTCTGCAGAAACGAGGTAGGGGTCTGGGGGAACAGGGCAGGGGTCTGGGGGAACAGGGCAGGGGTTTGGGGGAACAGGGCAGGGATCTGGGGGAACAGGGCAGGGATCTGGGGGTACAGGGCAGGGGTCTGGGGGAACAGGGCAGGGGTCTGGGGGAACAGGGCAGGGGTCTGGGGGAACAGGGCAGGGATCTGGGGGTACAGGGCAGGGGTCTGGGGGAACAGGGCAGGGGTCTGGATTTATGATCCATGGATTTATGGTTTGGGCTTATCCCACGCCACCCACACCTTCCTGCACGTTATTTGCTGAGCTTACCTTACCCCACAAACAGAGATGCCCCCAGAGCACCCAGGGGATCAGGGGGATTTTGGGCGCTGAAATGCCCAAATCCCAGATTTTCATAAGCAGATGTGAATGCCTGGAGAAGCTGCAGTGCTCAGGAGGGCCATGCACGGAGGGGATGGCAGGCTGCAGATTTACCTTTTTAGGAGGAAAAGGTGTTTCCTGCTGGGACATGGCACCCCATTCCTGCTCACAGGAACAACTCCAGAGCTGCAGGAACTCGCTCAGCTGGGAGCCAGCTCAGGAGATTTTTGGGGACACGCCCCTGCTGTCCTCATCACACACCCACCTGCTTGCTGATAACGATCAAACCCAGGGCTGGCCTGGGCTGCTCACAGCATCCTCTGGCTGGAAAGACCTTTGGGGTCAAGTGCAAGGTCACAGGTGCCACGGGAGCAGAGTCTGTCTGTCTGTCTGTCTGTCTGTGTGTGCCCAGCCCAAAGCAGGTGAGGAACCCCCTGCTCCTCCCCAGGCTCCCCCAGATCCAGCCACAGGAGATTTATCAGCAGCTGTGCTGCCACTGCAGACTGACTTCTGCAGAAAGGCACATCCAACTGCTTCAACTGCATATTCAAACATCCAACTGCTTCAACTGGATATTCAAAATTGGGTTTCTTAAAAAAAAAACCAAAACAACACATCAGCTGTGAAGGTAAAATCACTTAATTACACCTGTCAGGTGTTTCACAGGCTAATGGGATAATAACAGCAATATTCAGTATCACAGAGCAAGGGCTGGGGCCTGCTGAGAAACTCATCTGACACTCAACTGCACCTTCCAAAGCCTCAGAGCCCTGGACGTGGCTGCACACAGGTAACCACAAACACGGGTACCACACCTGAACACAGGTAACACACCTGTGCACACAGGTAACCACAAACACAGGTAACACACCTGAAGACAGGTAACACACCTGTGCACACAGGTAACCACAAACACAGGTAACCACACCTGTGCACACAGGTAACATACTGAACACAGGTAACCACAAACACGGGTACCACACCTGAACACAGGTAACACACCTGTGCACACAGGTAACCACTCCTGAACACAGGTAACAAACAGGTAACCACAAACACAGGTAACACACCTGTGCACACAGGTAACCACAAATACGGGTAACACACCTGAACACAGGTAACACACCTGTGCACACAGGTAACCACAAACACAGGTAACACACCTGAACACAGGTAACCACAAACACGGGTAACACACCTGAACACAGGAACACACCTGTGCACACAGGTAACCACAAACACAGGTAACACACCTGAACACAGGTAAGCACACCTGTGCAGACAGGTAACCACTCCTGAACACAGGTAACCACAAACACGGGTAACACACCTGAACACAGGTAACACACCTGAACACAGGTAACCACTCCTGAACACAGGTAACCACTCCTGTGCACACAGGTAACCACAAACACAGGTAACACACCTGCAGCACACAGGTAACACACCTGTGCACACAGGTAAGCACATACACAGGTAACACACCTGCAGCACACAGGTAACACACCTGTGCACACAGGTAAGCACAAACACAGGCACTTGGATCCAGGAGCTGACAGCTGCCATTGAGCCACAGCCCCATGCAAACCTTCCCTCTCCCCAGAGGGCCCAGAGCCCCTCCTGCCACCTCCAGGTGGGATGGATCCTCCAGCCCACCCCAAACCTTGGCATTTTCAGTTCTCTGCTTTCATTTTCCAGTTCAAGCTGCTCTTGAGATAGCAACACTCAAATCATCTCGGATGTGAATGTAGGTTTGGAAAAAGTGAGAGATTAATCTAATCAAAGCAGTTCTGCAGCTCTGCTGCCTCAATATCCATACTAGCTTAGCTGTAAGTGAGAAAAAAAAGGAAAATCCTCCCAGAAAAGAAGATTTCTGGGATGCAAAGCAAATGATGAAGGATGGCAGTGCTCAGTGCTGGCTCCTGGCTCCGTGTCCCCCCACACTCAATATCTGAGCAGGGGTGGGGGTGCTCCCCTGGGTGCTCAGGGAGGCCCCTGGGTACCCAACCAGCCCTGAGATAACCCCAGGAACACCCAGAGCTGGGCAGAGCCCCTGGCTGAGCCCCCTGCCCGCCCAGCTGTGGCACTGGGGGGACACGTGTCCCCTCCTGGGGTCCCACAGCAGCAGGGGCCCCCAGCCCCCCCCAAACCCCGAGTGAGCCTGGCTGGGGCTGCAGCCCCCTGCCCTGTGGGAGCAGAGCAGCAGAGCATCCCTGGCTGCCAGCACTGCGTGTGCTCCTGCAGAGCAGCCCCTCTGCTGCGTGGGAGCCTCAGCAGCCACAGCTGCAGCCCCGTCCTCAGCTGACTCCTCTGGGGGAACAGCCAGGCACAGGCAGCAGAGCTGGCAGAGCCATGGCAGGAGCAGCAGCCTGGCTGCCCTGCTCTGCTGGGACAGCTCCCAGAGGAGCACACCCCACCTGGGGCTGGGGGCTCTGCTCAGTGCTCCAGCCCAGCACTGCCCCAGGGGCTGGGGATCCCTGCCAGCTCTGCCCAGTGCAGCTCAGGAGGCTCTGCCAACCCTGGTGTCCCTCCCACGGCAGGCAGTGCTGCCCTGGCAGGTGACACAGGCTGGGATCCCACCTGGCTGTGCCTCCCTCTGCAGCAGAGGCAGGATGGCAATGGCACAAACACCACTCTTCTCTCCTTTGCCCGTTTCCAGGCTGTCAGTCTGCAGCAGAGCCAGCAGCAGCAAAGGAAAAGCCTCCTCAGAGCTGCCCTTCCCTGGCTCTTTAACAGGAGCAGCAGTAATTAATGCAGAATGCTCCGTGCATGGATGGAGGAGCTGGCTGAGCTCTGCACCCAGAGCTGCACCCCAGCCCTGCCAGGACCCAGCACCACACACAGCATGCTAATTACAGCTTTCCAGCAATCTGAATTTATAATTGGCTGCGATTTCACTCGGCAGATAAAGCTCTGCTGTCCTGGGCACTCGCTGTATCTAGGTCAGGCCATTAGTTTTGCTCCTAATCTACAGTTTTAATTTCATCTGTAATGCCGACTTCCAGACGACTCCTGCCACCGGCTGTGCTCAGCAGCTGCACCCACAGAGCCCAGAGGGGGAACAAGGGGCAGGGAGGTGCAGATGTGCCCAGGCTGCTCCCAACAGTGCCAGCACTGCTCTGGGGACAGAGCCACGGAACAGCAGCTGGAAACCTGGGCACAGACCTGCCCAGGATAAAAGCAGAGTGCCAGCACACCCACCCTGCCACCCCAGCTGCTGAGAGCTCCTGGGCACATCCAGCCCATCCTGCCTGGCATCCCTGTGCTCCCTCATTATTGTCATTCACAGCACAAACAAACAGAGCTGCACAAAATAAACCCAGCACACGCATTAAAGGGATTAAAGATGGCTCCTGGAACATCTGGAGGTGTGCAGCACAGAGTGCATGGATCACTGCACAGCACCCACAGGGAAGGCAGGCTGCTGGAGGCTTCAGATGTGAAACCAGCTCGGGAGAAAGGGGAGCACTGGGAGGAGCATTCTCACTTCACACACCAGTCCAGTTTCAGGCACTCAGCTCTTCTAAAGAGACAAAAAAAAAAAAGTTCCCCACCAAAGATTTCTGTGGAAAGCACAGCCCTTCTGACAACAGGAAGTTACTCACTTCAAAAACCCAATTTTCCATCAAAAAAAATCTAACTTGAAAGGCGTTCCCAGCTCGCTCAAGATGCAGGATCAAAGCCAGGGATTAAGTGCATCTGCTGCCTGCTGGCTGCCTGTGAGCACTGGGGGCTCTGGGAGCAGCCCCCAGCTCAGCAGGGACGTCCTGGGCAGGGGACAGAGGGACAGAGCCCTGCCCTGGGCACGGGAACCCACAGAGTGCCAGGCAGCAGCAGCCTGGCAGCACAGATTGAAGGATTTCAAGCATTTCAGGCACTTGGAAGGATTTTCATCCCTGCCAGGGAGCACAGGGTGGTTGGAGGTGGGACTGAGACGGCACAAGGAGATGGCACAAGATGCCAAAACCAACACTGGCCCTGCCCTCCACGGCCAGAATCATCTCAGACTTACTGAAAAGGGAAAAGAAGTGTTCTGGCAGCCTGCAGGGCTTCCTATGATGGATCTGCCTGGCTGGAGCAGGCAGGAATATTCCAGGGTTTTCATTTCTCTGCCCAGGTTTTACTGCACGCAAACATACACGGTCACTGCTTTCGAAGGTTTCCAATCTGCTAATTGAGACATTTCCTCATGGAAAAAGAATGTCCTGGAGCAGGGACAGGGCTGCTGGCACAGCTCTGCACACTGGGGAAGCCTAGGTGAGGATGAGGAGATGGGAGCTGGGCAGGCAGAGCCCAGCCCCACCTGGCAGCACCAACCCAAAGCCAAACCTGGTGGGACAAACCCCCAGGGGCTCCCATCCCACTCCCTGTGCCATCAGGGGGTTCAGTCACACCAGGTCCAGCACAGTTTGGAGCTGGGGAGGTGGGAACCAGCCCAGGAAACTCGACATCCAGGAAGATTTCCTTCCAGACACCAGCTTGTTTAAAAACAAGGACGAAAAAAAATAATCTGGTCTGCACAAAAATACCCAAGTGTTCTGTGCTTTTGCTGGAGCACTGAAGTATTCCTCCTGCCCTCAAAATACATGAGGGCAGAGAGAGGGCTTTGTTCTAAGCATGAGCAGGTCAAAGATCCCAGAAAAGCACTTTTGGGCAGAAAGAGCCTGGAACATGAAGGGAGAAAGGGCAGAGGAAGCAGCAGCTGAGACAGGCGTGAGCAGGGCTCTAATGGGAATGTGAGAGCTGCCACAGCCACGGCCCCAGCAGCACCTCAGCTGGCACCTGCTGCAGGTTCTTTCACTTCAAAACAGGAATGAGAAGTGTCTGCAGGCTCATTCAGAATGCACGGGGAGCAGAGAGGGATATCAAACTTCACACAGGTCAAACACCATCCACGCAGGGTCAGACCACATTGCCTGCAGCTCTCACATCAGCACTGATTCCCTGCAGCCTCAGCTCCCAAATGAGCACTGATTCCCTGCAATCTCAGCTCCCAGATCAGCACTGATTCCCTGCAAATTCAGCTCCCAAATCAGCACTGATTCCCTGCAATCTCAGCTCCCAGATCAGCACTGATTCCCTGCAATCTCAGCTCCCAGATCAGCACTGATTCCCTGCAAATTCAGCTCCCAAATCAGCACTGATTCCCTGCAACCTCAGCTCCCAAATCAGCACTGATTCCCTGCAACCTCAGCTCCCAAATGAGCACTGATTCCCTGCAACCTCAGCTCCCAGATCAGCACTGATTCCCTGCAATCTCAGCTCCCAGATCAGCACTGATTCCCTGCAAATTCAGCTCCCAAATCAGCACTGATTCCCTGCAATCTCAGCTCCCAGATCAGCACTGATTCCCTGCAAATTCAGCTCCCAAATCAGCACTGATTCCCTGCAATCTCAGCTCCCAGATCAGCACTGATTCCCTGCAATCTCAGCTCCCAGATCAGCACTGATTCCCTGCAAATTCAGCTCCCAAATCAGCACTGATTCCCTGCAATCTCAGCTCCCAGATCAGCACTGATTCCTGCAAATTCAGCTCCCAAATCAGCACTGATTCCCTGCAATCTCAGCTCCCAGATCAGCACTGATTCCCTGCAATCTCAGCTCCCAGATCAGCACTGATTCCCTGCAATCTCAGCTCCCACATCAGCACTGATTCCCTGCAACCTCAGCTCCCACATCAGCACTGAGTGCTCTGGACCAGCCCCAGCTCTGGATCAGGACTGGGTGCTCTGGACCAGCCCCAGTTCAGGATCAGCACTGGGTGCTCTGGACCAGCACTGGGTGCTCCGGAGCAGCCCCAGCTCCCACCCCACTGGGGCCCATCCCCAGCGCTGTGCTCCCCACCCACCCCCTCACCTTGAGCTTGTCGAAGCGGTCGCTGAGCGAGGCCACCTGGTGCTCGCGGTGGCGGCCCACGAGCTTGCAGAGGGCGCAGATGAGCTGCTCGTCGGTGAGGCAGTACATGCTGACCTTCTCGCCCTCGTGCTCCAGGCAGGCCAGCCCGCGCACGTGCGCGTCGGGCACGGGCTCCAGCAGCCGGTGGCTGGTGAAGGGCTTCTTGTTGGGGTGCGTGGCGCGCAGGCAGCGCTCGCAGTAGCTCACCTGGCAGGTGACGCAGGTCTTGGCGGCGTCGCGCGCGCTCCTGCTCGCAGAACTGGCAGGGCACGCGCTCGGGCAGCCCCGCTCGCCCCGCCATGGCGGGGCCGCGGCCCGGGGCGCCGCCGCTCGCTCGGGGAGCTGGGCCGCTCAGCGACGCCTGCTGGAAGCGGTCGATGATGTTCTGCAGGGTCACATTCCTGCGCAGCCCCTCCAGGCCCCGCGCGCTCAGAGAGATGACATGGCGGCACGTCGGGCACTGGAAGGCGGGCACGGGCTCCAGCGAGTCGCCGGACGAGCAGCTGGACACCAGCACGCGGTGGGCGCAGCTGAAGCACAGGCTGTGGGCACAGGGCAGCAGCACGGGGTCCTCAAACAGCTCCAGGCAGATTGGGCAGGTCAGCTCCGACTCCAGTGTTTCCATCTTTAGTCAGCAAAACCCTGATCCTGCATGGAGAGCCGGGGAAGGTGCTGGGGAACCTGCAGGAGGGAGAGGAGAGCAGAGATCAATCCTGATCCTGCATGGAGAGCTGGGGAAGGTAGTGAGGAACCTGCACGAGGGAGAGGAGAGCAGAGATCAATCCTGATCCTGCATGGAGAGCCAAGGAAGGTGGTGAGGAACCTGCAGGAAAAAGAGCAGAGATCAATCCTGATTCTGCATGGAGAGCCAGGGAAGGTGGTGAGGAACAGCAGAGATCAATTCTGATCCTGCATGGAAAGCTGGGGAAGGTGGTGAGGAACCTGCAGGAGGGAGAGGAGAGCAGAGATCAATCCTGATTCTGCATGGAGAGCCAAGGAAGGTGGTGAGGAACCTGCAGAGATCAATCCTGATTTCACATGGAGAGCCAAGGAAGGTGGTGAGTGAGGAACCTGCAGGAGGGAGAGCAGAGGTGTGAGGACACAGCTGGGCTGCTCCTCTGCTCCTGCAGCAGTGCCTGGGGGCTGGACAGGTCACCCCAACACCCTGACAGCCTCTGCACCCCAACAATGCCACCTCCAGCCCCCAGGCACAGCCTGGAGCCGTCCCAGCCCACCTGGAGCAGAGCCTGGGCTCACAGTGGGACAGGAGCCACATGGAGGGGATGGAGAGGAGGAGCAGCAGCTCCTGTGACACCTCCCAGCCCAGCCAGAGCAGGGCCTGGCCCCAAAGGCTGCAGACAAAACCATGATTTCATGTTTGTGTTGGAGTGTGCTGCCAAGGGTCCCGTGCAGCAGGGCACAGAAAAACCCCTGGACGTCCCCTCCAGCAGCTCCAGGCCTGCTCCTGCTGAAGGGAAAAGGCAAATCAAGCCATGGAAACTCTGAGCAGAGCAGCTCAGGAGCTCTCAACATCCCATCCCATCCCTCCCCCTGCTTTTCCTGGCCACTGCTGCTGGAGCAGGGTGGGGAGGGCAGAGCAGTGGAATTGTGGTGGGCAGAGTTCCACTGCTGGCTGTCCTCTGCTGCTCCCCACAACAGCCAGGGATGCCTAAATCAACTCCAGCTGCAGGCAAACAACACAAGCTGTATTTTTAGCTCCCTTCCCTCGCACGAGGCTGGAGAACAGCTCCTCAACCTGCTGCTGCCAGCTGGGGTGTGCAGAGCAGCAGGAGCTGCACCCCAGTGCTGCAGGCTGTGCCAGGCTGTGCCAGCAGCCCAGCACGGCCCCAGCAGCAGCAGGGACACAGAACCAGACCCAGCCTCTCCCCCTCGTGTGCAGTGCACAGCCCTGCTCTCCCCAGCACAGCCAGGCAGGCTCTGGGGGATGCCCCAGGAACACCCCGGGGTGGTGCACAGGCTCTGCGTGGGGAGAAGAGGAAAATCCCTTCCCTGGGAGGGTGGGCAGGGCAGGCAGAGCTGCCCAGAGCTGCTGGGGCTGCCCCTGGATCCAGGCTGGACAGGGCTTGGAGCAGCCTGGTCTAAGGAAAGTGTTCTTGCCATGGCAGGGATTGGAACTGGACGAGCTTTGAGATCCTTCCAACCCAACCCAGCCTGGAATTCTACAAAAAGGGCTGTAACCAAAGTGCAGGGGGATGAGCCAGCAGCAGGGGAGGGTCTGGCTGCTGCCAGCCCCTGCAGATGGCAAATTGCACAGGTGCCCCACTGTGCAACCCCTCAGCCCCATCACCCCCACCCCACTGCACCATCTCCTCCCCACTGCCTGAAATGGGATCTGCAAGTGCCTGGAGGAAACCCTGAGCTCACCCTGCACCAGCTCAGGGGGTTAGAAAATAAACCCACTGGGTATTTGGGCACGTTCATGCTGCAGCAGCTCTTGCTGGCCAGACACAGCCCTGCACACACAGACACACAGTCAACATCATTCTTCCTTTCCCCCAGAGAGCCAGGGCTGGATCCAGCAGCAGAGAGCACCAGGGCTCCCTGCAGTCCCTGTGGCCTTGGGAAGGCAGCAGGAGGAAGCTCCAGGGCAGGATGGGGGTCCCAGGGCATCCCCAGCATCCATGGACTCCCTCCAGCCAGCAAACACAAAAATAAAAAACAGAAAGAGCAGGATTTGTTTCACAGTCTAACCAAGGCTGGGAAAAGAATTTAAAGATCAGGGTTGGTGTGAGGGGCTCCCCAGCAGCCCCCACTCCCACACCCAACAGTGCAAAACACCCAAACAGCCTCTGGTTTTGTTCCTGAGGGACACTAGGGCATGAATCTCGTTTTCCCTGCTGGGACAAGAGTTTTTACCTGTGACAGACCCGAGAGGAGCCCCCAGCTGGGACAGGAGCCCTGGGAGGAGGGAGGGGAGCCCTGCCCCACAGCAGCCTGCTGCCATCAGAGCCTTCATGAGCCACTTTGATCTTCTCTTTGATGTCCAGGACTGACACAGCACAAGGAATAGCTGATTAGACTGAAATCTGCTTTCTTTAGAGTCATTAACTCCCCAAATATGAAAGTTATAAAATAGTGACACTGTTTATAGTGTCACTCGTGCCCAGGGCCAGTGGCCCTGTCCCTGCCAATGACAATGAGCAGCAGCAGCACAGGACACCCAAACAAACATTCTTCTGTGTTCATCTGAGCTTTGCCCAAAACCGAGGGAGAAGAGAGGATGGGGAAAGAAAATCAGTGACTAACAAATCCATGGTGTACATCACCTGAGGCCACAGCAGCCAGCCCAAAATTCAGTGTACATCACCTGAGGCCACAGCAGCCAGCCCAAAATTCATGGTGTACATCACCCATCACCTGAGGTCACAGCAGCCAGCCCAAAATTCACACCTTCCCCTGGAGCAGCATCCAGGCCCTATTTTTGCCCAAGCTTTCCAAGCCCACACAAAACTCCCCCTGGTCTCCCCCAGCACCAGCCCTGGGCAGAGCTTGGCCAGACTTCAGAGCCCCACATCAGGATACCCAGACCTGCTCAGAAAAAATGTTAATTCTGCAGGTTGGTATTTTCCACACCAACTATGATTATTTATTTCCCCTCCCCCTTTTTATCCCTCTTTTATTTTTCCCTTCCTCTCCTCCCCAAAAAGCTCCAGAGGAGATTGCTCAGCTCCTTCCAAGAATGAGGCTTTAGAGGAGCTATGCTGCTCCACCCCTGCATTAACGAAAAAAAGCAATGAAACATGGCAGCCCTTTCCTTAATTGGCTGGGTGACAGCAGGAAACAGAATCTGGGCAGCAGTTGTCTCTGTGCTTTTTGTTGTCCTTGGGAAATGAGTTCAGAGGGGGATTGGAGTGGAGGGGAGGACAGAACAGCCCGTGCAGTGCAGCAGCCACATCTCCCTGCTCCCTGCACCCCTGCCAGCTCCCCTGAGCCTGAGCCTGAGCCTGCCCTGGATGGACAAAGGGGCTCCTGGAGGGAGCACAGCCCCAGCTGCACCATCATCATCATCATCTACAGCTCCTGACCCAAGGAAGGCACCCCAGGGACAGGGGAGCCACTCAGGCTTCTCCAGCCAATTCACACCAACCCTCAACTATTTTTTCTATTTTTTTTTTTCCTATTTTTTCTTTTTTTTTTTCCTTTTTTTTTTTTTTTTTCTTTTTTTCTGGGTTTTTTTTTCCTATTTTTGTCTGGGTTTTTTCTATTTTTCTTTCTATTTTTTTAATTTTTTTCTGGGTTTTTTCTATTTTTTCTCTTTTTTTAAATTTTCTAATTTTTTTCTATTTTCTTTCTATTTTTTCTAATTTTTTTTTCTAATTTTTTTTTCTATTTTTCTTTCTATTTTTTTTTTTTTCTATTTTTTTCCATCAGCTGTGCATATTTAACACCCAATGTGAAGCCCACAGCTGCAGCCAGCACAGAGCACCCCTTGGCCACATCACTGCCCCCACTCCTCCCTCCCAGCACACCTGAACACTCCAAACACAACCTGGCCTTTCCTCCCACTGCAATAACTCCACAAATTTGTCTGAGGCTTTCTGAAAATCCCAGTGATCCCTCTCCCAGCTGCCCACCCCAATCACTTTATTGCCATACCAGAAAAAGAACACTGCCTGCTGCAGTTCAGCTGGAATCCCCCATAAAGCCACTGCTGCTGCCCTTAATCCATCCAACTCAAACTGCATTTCCACACCAGCTTTAATTGTTTTCCCAGCCAATTTGCTTGGTGCTAAAGGCCCTGGTACAAGGGAAGGTTTTGTCTCTTTTCTACAAGCAGTGCCCAGGAAGGTGACAGCCCCCAGAGTGCTCCCACAGGAGCCCAGCTCAGCTCAGCTCAGCTCAGCCCAGCCCAGCCCAGCCCAGCCCAGCCCAGCCCAGCTCAGCCCAGCTCAGCTCAGCTCAGCCCAGCCCAGCCCAGCCCAGCTCAGCTCAGCTCAGCCCAGCCCAGCCCAGCCCAGCCCAGCTCAGCCCAGCAGGGCTCCCCAGAGCCCTCCTGCACAACCACAGCTCTGCTGCAGAGGCGTTTTCTGGGGGATGGAACAACAACAGATCCTCCAACAGGGAATGGGGGGGTTCTCCTGCATGGCACAGCCCCATGGCAGCGAGGGCACAGAGCCCAGGAGGGGCATCCCCACCCTGGGGACCCCAAACCTGCTCTGGGCATCTCCACTGTGGCACCCCAAACCTGCTCTGGGCATTGCCCCCAAACCTGCTCTGGGCATCCCCACCCTGGGGACCCCAAACCTGCTCTGGGCATCTCCACTGTGGCACCCCAAACCTGCTCTGGGCATTGCCCCCCTGCCCACCTGGGCCACGCTGGGAAGGGAGAAAACTGAACAGAGCCAAGGGAGCCAGAAGGGCTCCAGAGGGGACAGGGGCTGCTGGCTCTGCCTCTGCCCTGTCCCTGCTGGCTCTGGGTGCCACCAGCAGTGTCCTGAGGGAGCTCCAAGGCGTGTCCTGATGGAGCAGCCCCGAGCCCTGTCCCTGTCCTTGTCACTGTCCCCACCCAGCGCCCTGGGCAGCCTCCCCGGACACTGCACATGCAGGGGCCACTGTGCTGCTCCGTGCAAGGTTCAGTAAATGTGCCCAGCTCCCGGGGCTGCATTCCTGCGAGGCTGCAGGGACAAACAAGGCTTCCTGCAGGAACTGCAGACAATGCCGGGATAATTAGTGCTGATGCCCAGAGCAGAAACAAAGCAGGGAGCAGATATTCCGGACTTTTACACCCTCCTCCCCCCACCGGGGCTCAGAAAGAGGCACTCAGACTGGTGTGACTGGGCGTAACTGGGTGTAACTGCGCTCCTGGGCCAGCTCTAAGACATTGATCATTTAAAAGGAGGGAAGCTGTGGCTGATGAGGGCTCAGCCTGGGGGTTCAGCATGCCGGGATTCACCATTCCAGGGTTCACCATTCCAGGGTTCACCATTCCAGGGGTTCATCATTCCTGGGCTTCACCATTCCAGGGCTTCACCATTCCAGGGAATTCACCATTCCAGGATTCACCATTCCAGGATTCACCATTCCAGGATTCACCATTCCAGGGGTTCACCTTCCTAGGGAATTCACCATTCCAGGATTCACATTCCAGGGTTCACCATTTCATGGATTCACCATTCCTGGGGTTCACCATCCCATGGATTCACCATTCCAGGGGTTCACCATTCCATGGATTCACCATTCCAGGGGTTCACCATCCCATGGATTCACCATTCCAGGGGTTCATCATTCCTGGGGTTCACCATTCCAGGGTTCACCATTCCAGGGAATTCACCATCCCATGGATTCACCATTCCAGGGCTTCACCATTCCAGGGAATTCACCATTCCAGGGAATTCACCATCCCAGGATTCACCATCCCGGGGGTTCACCATCCCAGGGGTTCCAGGCACACGAGGACAGGTCTTGGGGACACGTCTGTCCCTGTGGGCTCCATCCTCTG
Source organism: Muscicapa striata striata (assembly GCA_030060385.1). Classification (NCBI taxonomy): domain Eukaryota; kingdom Metazoa; phylum Chordata; class Aves; order Passeriformes; family Muscicapidae; genus Muscicapa; species Muscicapa striata. The sequence continues at coordinate 3,264,148 of JAREIS010000114.1, forward strand.
AGGGTCCCAGCAGAGGTTTGGAGATGGAGCTCGCACTGTGCCCCAGCCCAGCACAGCCACCAGCAAACCCAGGGAGCTCCTGCACTGCAGGACGGCACCCCACGTCCCAGAGAGACCCCAAGTCCCAAAGGGACCCCATATCCCACAGGGACCCCAAGTCCCAAAGGAACGGGACCCCCCTGCCTCCCTCCTCAGCCAGCCAGAGCTCCGCTCCTCCTGCAGATTGCTCCTCTCCATCCCACAGAAGGCACAGCTAGGGCTGGTTTCCAAAGCACGGCAATTTTTACTCCTTTTTCCTCCCCCAGCTCCCCGGGAGTGCTCCGTACACCACATTTCCCATTTCCTCCGGGCGCTGGGCAATGACAGAGCGACCCAGCGCTCCCCGGACACTTTTCCAGGTCATTTAAAGCCTTTCATGACAAAACGCTCCCGCGCCCCGAGGTGACTCGGAGCCATTAGCATCTCTTTGGGGACGCTGCTCCGCGGCTGCACAGGAGGCTTCTGCCCGTCATCCCCAGATAAAGTACATTTATAAACAGAAAAGCTCCAACTCCCCCTGGCTCAGCCTCGCCCTGCAACATCCCCCCTCGGCTCCAGCGCACTGCATCTCCCCAAAGCTCTCCTCCCCGCCCCGAGGGGCAGCCAAGGTGATTTTGGCAGCTGCAGGAGCTGGGGATGTGCCTGCCAGGGATGGACACGGAGCAGGTAACACAGAGGTGATTTCCTCTGCCATCCCTGCCAGCCCTGCTCAGGAGATGGAGCAGGTAACACAAAGGTGATTTCCTCCTGCCATCCCTGCCAGCCCTGCTCAGGACATGGAGCAGGTAACACAGAGGTGACTTTTTTCCTCTGCCATCCCTGCTCCTCCCCGTGGGCGGCCGGAGGGGGCAGAGGCACAGCACAGCCAGAACCTGCTCTCACACACAGCTCAGCTCTTTAATGATCTGAAAAGAACCCAAATCGTTCTGGATTTTGCATTTGTCACGATCACAGAGGATTGCAGAGCCTCCCCGAGGGTTGGACACACCAAGGCACCTCTGAGAGCACCTGGCACTGCTGAGGCTGTGGCTGCACAGGCAGGCAGAGCTCTCTGCTGAGCAGTGACACACTCCTGGGGTGCTGGGGGAGCAGAGGTCACTGCAGGACTGACCACAGCGCTGGCCAGAGGCTTGGGAAAGTACTGACAGGAGCAAGGGTTTGAAAAATCCTGCCTCTAAAAAATAAATAGTGTAATGTGTATGGATATATATTCAGTCTGGCAGGCCCATGGGCTCCCCCATGCAAGTGCTGGAGCACTGAGCAGCACCACAGGCAGCAGTGCCACCGCCACAGTGTCACACTGGGACAGCATGGCATCACCAGCCAAAGCAGCATCACCATCACCATCATCATCACCACCATCATCACCACCATCATCACCATCACCATCACCATCATCACCATCATCAGCAGGCAGTGCGGGTGGCAGCCTCAGCCAGTGCAGCACCCAGCCAAAACCCAGCCAAAACCCAGCCTAAAACCCAGCCAAACCCAGCCTAAAACCCCAGCCTAAAACCCCAGCCTAAAACCCAGCCTAAAACCCCAGCCAAAACCCAGCCTAAAACCCCAGTCAAACCCTGCCTAAAACCCTGCCAAAACCCCAGCCTAAAACCCCAGCCTAAAACCCCAGCCAAACCCAGCCTAAAACCCCAGCCAAAACCCAGCCTAAAACCCCAGCCAAAACCCAGCCTAAAACCCCAGTCAAACCCTGCCTAAAACCCTGCCAAAACTAAACCCAGCCTAAAAGCCAGCCAAAACCCTGCCAAAACCCAGCCTAAATTCCAGCCAAAACCTTGCCAAAACCCAGCCTAAAACCCCAGCCTAAAACCCCAGCCCCTGGGAGAGCTGTCCCCACCTCCCCTGAGCCCCCAGCCCCAGCCACCCCTCTGCCTCCTGCCCCAGTGTCATTCTTCCCCTTCAGTCAACCTACTCAAAATCGGGCTTGTGTATTAAAGCAAAATTTAATTTCTAGGCCATTACCCCAACGTGATCTACTTCCTGCATCTGCAAAATGAGAAATGGAGAGGCTGAGCAACTCATTTCCCCCTTAGACAGGAATCTCAGCTACAAACAGCAGCACTGACTTTCTGCCCTTTCATTCTGGAATCCCATGGGAAGGGAGTGAAGCTGGGGGACCCCAGTGCAGCAGGCACACGGACCTGCTGTGTGTGCTCATGCGTGGATGCAGCAGAGCCCCTTGGACCTGCCCCCACAGCCCCACTGATGCACAAATTCCCATTTATTTCTCACACTGGCTTTTCACAAGCTTGTGGGTTTTCCTTCTCCCCCTCCAGCAGAGCTGCCAGACAGTGAGATTTACAAAATACAGTTTTGAGACCTGAGAGCTTGCAGCATCCAACTGCAACATCTGTAAAAAAAAAAAAAAAAACAACCCAGGAAATCATAAACTCCAACTCCTCCAAACAAAAGCCTCACACAACTCTCCCCTCCCTCTCCCCCACTTCCCTTCAGCCACTCTTTTGAGAGTAAAGATCTCAGCAGCAGTTTAAGGACACAGTGACAGCAGTGTCCCCATGCATGCACAGGCAGCTCTGGCTGAGATCCCAGCCCAGCCCAGCCCGACCCCATCCCGCCCTTTTCCTGGCCAGGGGCGGAAATCCCACGGGAAATGGCCCAAAGGAAGCAAAGCAAATGGCACCACCCAGACCTGGAGGGCTGCTGGGCTCCAGCTCCAGCAACAAACAGCTTCCAGCAGAGCCACAGCAGCCTTTCCCCCCGGGATTTCAGAGACCCCCACAGCTCAGCTCAGCCCAAAACGCTCCTGGGCCATGGCAGGGCAGCCCTGGCTGAGGTGGGAGCAGACACAGAGTACACCTGGCTTTGCACACACCTGGGCAATGGGGGCACCCAGGGGTGTCCTGGCTCGGGGAGCAGCCACTGGGGTAGCACCAGGGCACATCTGGGACACCCCACATCCCCTGTGAGCAAACACAGAATAAAGGGACATCTCATAGGGGGAGCGAAAGGGGGACAGGGACACGATGTTTAGGTTGGACATCAGGACATGTTTTTTTCACCCAGCAGGTGGCTGAACACTGGGACAGGTCCTCCAGGGAAGTGGGGACAGCCCCAAGGCTGCCAGAGCTCAGAAAGCACCTGGACAACCCTTTCAGGGCTTTCAGGGAGATGATGAGATTCTTGGGGTGTCTGCGCAGGAATTAATGGCCCCAATGGGTCCCTTCCCACTCATCCCATTCTGTGATTCCTCGAGAGGGATAAGGGGAGCACTGAAACACAGGAACAGAGATGTCCCTGCCCTCCTGGCAGCCAGAGCTGGGGGAGCACGCCAAGCCCACGGTGCCATGGGGGCAGTGAGGCTGACTGGCACCACAGAGCTGAGACTGCATGAAAAGGAGATTAACAGTGCCCAGCCCAGATTTTTGTCACCCAGCCCCATTCCCACACTGGAGGGCCTGTCCTGGGGCCAGCTACCCATTACTGGGCATTACTGGGGCTGGGGGCTGCCCTCCCCACAGCTGGGAGCCCCAGGAAACAAGGGCAGGGGTGTCCCTGTGCTGGCCCCAGGACAGGGATGGAGCACAATGGGCTGCTTCCTGGGAATGGGCAGCACATCCAGAGGCACAGAAAGGGCAATTCTGCCACTGGGGCAGGGGCTGGACAAAGCCAGGGGAGGGGCAGGTGCTGACCCACATCCTGCACCCCAAAAGCTGGGGTGCAGCCCCAGGCTCTGCCCCACATCCTGCACCCCAAAAGCCGGGGTGCAGCCCCCAGGCTCTGCCCCACATCCTGCACCCCAAAAGCTGGGGTGCAGCCCCAGGCTCTGCCCCACATCCTGCACCCAAAAAGCCGGGGTGCAGCCCCCAGGCTCTGCCCCACGCCCCTGCCCAGGGCGGGGCTCTCTGGGGCGCGGGCAGCGGGTGCAGGCGATGTCTGGAGGAGCACTCAGGCTCCAGGATCCCTGCACACCATGAGCCCCCGCCCTGGCACAGCACAAGGCTCCTTTCAGAGCAGCACAGACGCCCCATTCTCCTGCTGGTGACCTCCAAGCCCTGGCATTTTTGGGAGCCGGGCTCTGCAGCAGCCCCAGGAGTGTGGGGGCTGCCAGGACACTCGCTGGGCTGCAGCACACACTCGATTTCCAGGCAAGGAAAACAACACAGGCTCAGCCTCCCCCGGCTCTGTCCCTGCACAGACCCTCCCACCCCCAGCAGCCCCAGAGGGGCTCCGAGCAGCCTAAGGTGGGATTGTTACAGGAATGGTTTGTAATCGGCAGCAGCAACTCCTTCCAGAGGAACAAAATAATCCTCTGCTCACCAGCCCCACTGGAGGAGGCAGCTGTGCAGCCTGCAGAGACAGCTCCAGCATCTCTGATGGGACGGAGTCTCTGTGAGCAGCCCTGGGGATGCACCACCCCCCAAAGGCTCAAAGCCCCCTCCCCATCACAGACACCCCAACCAACAGCTCAGAAACCCACAGGGGAGTCACAGCGAGGGTTTGGAAACATCTATCCATCCCTAGAGGGGACATAATCCTGGCTTTGGAATTAAGTCATTTGTCAACCGCCATGGTCCCAGGGCCGATCCCACCCTCACAAACACACAAACACACCCCCTGAGCCGTGCCTCCCCTCGCAGCCCAGCACAGCCCAGCTCGGCAAGGCAGGGATTTATCGCCCGCTGCAGCTCCGCTGTGTGCAGAGCAGCGTTGGCAGAGCAGGCAGGACGCGGGCTGTGCACAGGCAGGGCCTGCAGCCGCCATCGGGGCTGAGCAGGGCACGGCCCGGCTCGGGGGCAGCGCGGGCACACCCGGGCTCTGCAGCCCCCTGCCCGAGCCCAGGCAGCGCTGCTGTCCTTGGCACCGCTCATCCTTCCTGCTGCCACTGCCGCTGCACTCACTGCGTTTTCCGGGAGCATCCCCTCGCTGTGAGAGCATCCAGCGCTGCTGCTGGACCAGCCTTCCTCCTTCCTCCTCCTGCCGTGCTTTTAGCAGCCCTCGGGCAGGGGCACCAGCCGGGCACGGAGCCTCGGGCGCGCTCCCGGACGGTGAAACGCAGCAGCAAGCTCAGCCCGGAGCCCTCGGCAGCCACGGGAGCCCCTCCAGCCCGGCCCGGGGGGCACCGCCGGGGGCACGGCAGGGAGGGCCGCTGCTGGCCACATCGGGAGGGTCCGGCAGCAGCTCCATATCGCACTGCGAGCCCCGGCGGCACAGCCACGGCCCGGGGGCACAGCCACGGCCCGGCGGCACAGCCACGGCCCGGGGGCTCCGCGGCCACGGCCCGGGGCCAGCAGCGCCCTGCGCTCGCCAGGCACCGCCGCCAGTCCCACCCGGCCGGCAGAGCCGGTCTCCTCGCAGCCGCCTGCCGACAACAAAAGCGGAGCCGAAACCTCCGGGCTGGCTGGGGAGAGAGAGCTGGGCGGCAGCCAGCGAGGGCAGGAGCCACGAACGCCGGCGTGTCCGGGCTTGAGGCGGTGCCGGGGCAGGCAGAGGCATCCGCCCGCTCCAGAAACCCGCACACGGGGCAATAAACCCGCGCAAGGGGTGGGTTTGGAGGCGAAACACGAAAATAAAGCGCGAGGAAGAGGAGTCGCTCGGGCGCGTTTCCCAGCAGCTGCACAGATCCTCGGCGCAGGCACACAGCAGCCCGGCAGGGACCCGCCATGTCCCCAGCCCGGCAGGGACCTCTGCGGATCCCGGTCACCGAGCCACCAGTAACTCCCAGTAACTCCCGTAGCCCTGGAGTTCACCGGATTGAGCCGCACCGGGGAAGAGGTGCGGGGGGCCCGGGAGCACCGGAGCAGCACCGGCCCCGCACCGGCTCTGCGGCAGCGGCGACAGCCCGGCACCGCGAACCGAGCCCGGCACCGCGAACCGAGCCCGGCACCGCGAACCGCCGGGACCGGGCGCGGGGCTGGGAGGACTCGGCACTGCCCGCCGTGAAACGCGGGCCGGGGGATGAGGAGCGGGGCGCGGGATCCCGCAGCCGCGGGCGGGCACCGGGAGCTCGCAGCCGCCCCGCACCGCCGCTCCCGCCGAACCGGGGCACCGGGCAGGCCGCGGGCAGCCCCGGGCGGGGACAGGCCAGCCCCGGGCGAGGACAGGCCAGCCGGTGTCCCCGCCAAGCGGCGGAAGGTGCCGGGGCGGGCTGCCAGACGCGCTCGGCAACCGGGAGAGGCGGCGGAGCGGGGCAGCCGGCAGCGGCTCCGGGAAGGGCGGCAGCCCCGGCCCGGCACCGGCTGCGAACCCGCGGGCACGGCCGCGCCGCGGCCGCTTCGGTGCTTCGCCCGCCCGCCCCGGTACCACCGCTGGGCCGCGCATTCCCTCCCGGACTCGGTACCGGAACGTGCCCGGAGCCCCCCGGCCCGGCCCGGCCCGGTTCCCCGCCCGCCCGTCCCCCGTGGCAGTGCCGGTACCGGTGCCGGTATCGGTACCGGTGCCCGTACGTACCGGCGGCCCGCGGGAGCCCCCTCCCCGCCGCTGCCCGGGCATCTTGGGCGCGGGGACTCGGCGGCGGCGGGCGCGCGGGGCGGGCGGGGCGGGGCGGGCCGCGCGCGAGCTCCGGGCCCCGCCCCTCGGGGCTGGCCCCGCCCCCCGCAGGTGAGGCCGCGGGACCGGGGACAGCGGGACGGGTGACACCGTGTGTGTGTGTGTGTGTGTGTGTGTGTGTGTGTGTGTCCTATGGGATTGGGAACACTGTGTGTTCCCATAGGATTGGGGTGTTCCCATAGGATTGGGGACACTGTGTGTTCCCATAGGGCCGGGGACACTGTGTGTGTGCCATAGGATTGGAGACACTGTGTGTGTGTGCCATGGGATCAGGGACACCGTGTGTTCCCATAGGGTCGGAGACATTGTGTGCTCCCATAGGGTTGGGGACACTGTGTGCTCCCATAGGGCCGGGGACACTGTGGGATTACAGGCAGTGTGTGTCCCTGTGAGGTGTGGGGAACTCTGTGTCCATGAGTTTGTGGTGACACTTGGTACCTTGACAGCAGGCCTTTCACCACATTTATTTTTTTTCATAGTGAAAAAGGAATTAAATGGGGTTTTCACCAGCGGGTTCAGCATCACAAAGGGACGTCCCAGTGCTCTCCACACAGCAAACCAGCTCTGGGTGAGGCTGGATTTTGACATGCAAAGTGCACGTATGTGTTTATCCACAGCAATAACATCAAAGGGAAACATGGGAGGGGGAAGCCAGAGCTGTAATTTATTCCTCGGTAATATGGGGACATGTGGCACAGGTTATTTATATTTGAAGGCTGCCCAGAGTGTAAAATGAGCTGTCTTTTAAAAATAAACATGAGGGAAAATCCATCCAGGCTCCTGGTGCCTCTGAAGGTGAGGCTGGGCAAGCTGCAGGCAGGTGCTGGGAGCCAGGGCCAGCAGGAGCCTCCTGTGTGTCCAGTGCCACCATCACTGCGCACACTGTCACTGTCACTGTCACTGCACACACACAGACACCATCACTGCACACAGACACACACTGTCACTGTCACTGTCATTGTCACTGCACACACAGACACACTGTCACCGTCACTGTCACTGCACACACACACACACACTGTCACTGTCACTGCACACACACAGACACCATCACTGCACACAGACACACACTGTCACCGTCACTGCACACACACTGTCACTGTCACTGTCGCTGCACACACACACACACACTGTCACTGTCACTGCACACACAGACACACTGTGCTGGCCCAGGGGACACTGAGCACGCAGCCGTGTCCTGCTGTGCCTCTCCAGTGACCCAGGACAGATCCTGAGCAGCCCAGGCTGCCAGCACCACCCTGGCTGGCCTGGCTCTCACCTGGTTCTCACCTGGCTCACAGGGATCACAAATTCCTGCTGCCAGCAGGGTCTGACAGCAGGGGAGTTGATATGCACCGTGCTGTTTGCATTAAACCGCAGCTCTGATTTTCTAGCAGTGAAAGCACAGCCAAATCACAGAACCTAGAGCTGTTCTGGGACCAGTCTCTGTCTGTGCAGAGCAGTGTGAGCTGGATTAACAGCCAGAGCAGAGCCCCATGCTCTGACCCTTGGACAGGTAGGAAATTAAAGCCACTGTTCCAAATTCAGAGCCACAGCAGGTAGCCAGGGGTGGGTTGAGGCTCTGAGCAGCAGCAGCAGAGATGTGCAGCCCCCAGAGGTGGCACAGGAGGCTACAGGAGCTGAGAGCAGCTGGCTGGAGGGCACAGCACAGTGCCACCGCCCAGGGGCTCTGGGTGACAGCCTGGGCACACCTCAGCCCCGGCAGGGACACGGAGCCCAGCTGGTGGCACTGGCACCAAGCACAGCTGCACAGTGTGCCCGTGTCCCTCCAGCTCCCAGCTCGGTGCCAGCCTCACCACGGGCTGAGCAGGTGATTTATAAATTAACTGTGAGTTATTTACAGGGCCAGGGAGCCCAGGGGCTGTGGAGGGTGTGCACAGCTGGGCTCCAGCTGTTGAACAGACCCAGTGCCAAGGCCCACAGTGGGCTGGGGCCCAGCAGAGCATGGCTCAGCGTGTTTGGGTCCCTCGGGCAGTTTTCCCCATGCCTGGCTGCAGTGCCAGCCTCCCTCCAGGCCTGCTGGATCAGCTGGGATCCTGCATTAATCGACAGAGGTGTCAGAGGTGACCTTGGGCAAATATTTACAGTTGCTGTGGTGTGGTGTCTGTGCATGCACGGTGCACAGGAGGGGCAGGGCAGCAGGAGGGCAGAGCTGAGCACTCCAGGGTGGGGACATCACCTTCACCTGCCCACCAAGGCAGTTGGTGTTGGGGTGGCAGTGCTCAGCAGCCCTTCTAGGACCTGTCAGTTCTGGATAGGGACCATCAGGGTTTCTGCATCACACGGCTGTGAGCTGTTGCTTGGACTCAGGGAATTGCAATTTTCCTGCCCAAGGCTGCTCTGCACTCACATCCACATTGCACAGGCAGGAACGGAAGCTCTCGAGTTGTGCAGCGTGCCTGGGATGCCGGCTGAATAAATAACACGAGGTTATAGAGCAGGATTCCCCCTCGAAAATTTCTTCCTGCAGTGGAAAGCACAGAGGAAAAAAAAAAAAATCCTTTTAAGTTCTGCATCCCTCCTCCCACTCGTTCTGAAGAGCAGGCAGGCAGCGTGGAGATGAGCAGGGCTGGATGAATTCCCCAGAAGAATTTCTTCCCTACATTTTGATGGTTTCATTTCTGCAGCTCTCATTAGCACCTCCTCTATCCCCGGCTGTTGCCCAAAGGCGTTCTGCTCTCTGCTGCGCAGGGCAGGCGGGGATGGCAGCGGCTGCTCTGCTCCGCCTCTTGTTGGGGCCGGGAATTTCAGAGCCTGACTCCAGCTCCTGCTCTCTCCCATGGCCAGGGATCATTTGAATTGTAAAATTTAATTCAAGTCAAAATTTCCTTTATATATATTAGAAAAAGAGTATTTATCTATCAGATCGATTTTAAAGATTCAAATTTAATTTCTGTATTTAATTTCAAAGCCATTGTATTAAGACGATAAATTTTGTATTGTAGAATGATCTTGATTTCTGTTTTATTGTTTAATTTGAAGTCTTTCAACATTCCAAGCAAATTTTGTAAAGCCTCCAGACACAGCCCTGAATCAAATGTAGGAAGATAATTAGTTAAGTTGTGAATTTAATATTCCTCTGTTTTCTCTTTAATTAATTCTCTCTTTTATTTATCCCCCCAGGGAGGTGGAGTTCTCTGCCCCAGGGTTTGCTGTGCTGGGTAGGAGCGATGCCTCATCCTCCCAGGGCTCGGTGGCAGCCCCTGCTCTGACAGAGCTGCCCCAGCGGCCACATCGACCTGAGGGCTCGTTCCTGGAGAGGAAACTCTGTTTGTCCCGAGCCCAGCCTCGCACACTGACAGGTAACAGGTAACAGGTGTTCACACACTGACAGGTAACAGGTAACAGGTAACAGGTATTCACACACTGACAGGTAACAGGTGTTCACACACTGACAGGTGACAGGCATTCACACACTGACAGGTGACAGGTAACAGGTAACAGGTAACAGGTAACAGGTATTCACACACTGACAGGTAACAGGTAACAGGTATTCACACACTGACAGGTGACAGGCATTCACACACTGACAGGCAACAGGTAACGGACATTCACACACTGACAGGTAACAGGTAACAGGTATTCACACACTGACAGGTGACAGGCATTCACACACTGACAGGCAACAGGTAACGGACATTCACACACTGACAGGTAACAGGTAACAGGTATTCACACACTGACAGGTGACAGGCATTCACACACTGACAGGTAACAGGTATTCCACTGCTGTAGTTTTTTCACCCCAGCATTAGGCTACCTTAGCAATGAAACAAGGCAAATACACACTTAGTAAGACCCAGGTCAGGCTAATAACCAGAAAAAAAAGCAATATGCTCTCTCCAGAGCACTCACAATTTCCTCAAGAGTCATAATCTGCACTCAAAGGACATCAAAGGCTTGCAGAGAAGGGAAGATGTGCTCTCCCCGTTTATGTATTCCCCCACCCCCTTGCCTGCAGCACCCAGTGATTCCTCCTCCCTTTCACACCTCATCAGCTGGAAGGTGAGAGAAAAAATGAATGCTGAGCTGAGGGAATTTAGGGAGAGACAGATCGAGCAGATCCTCCCTTGGGGTTCACAGGAGCACCTCTGGGTAGGAAGCAGCACGGAGCAGGGAACTGGGGAGCCAGGAGGGAGGTTGGCCAGAGCAGGATCCCGTTTAGGCTGAGCAGAAGCCCATCGCTGTGTGGGGCACAGGAGGCTGTCCTGAGCCCGGGGAGACAGCCCAGCTCCTCAACACACTGTCCTTGTTACTGGGGCAGAGAGGGAGCACAAGGCACAGAGGGGACAGTTACTGGAGCCGTTGTGCCACAGAGGCTGTCAGGACAGCAGGGACCTGCCCAGGGCTGGCATGGGCTGCCAGGGCACAGCGTGGGCATGGGCCAGGCCCAGCAGCTGCAGCCCAGGTGTTTGTCTGGGAATGGGGAAGCCCAGGTGTTTATTTGGGAATGGGGAAGCCCAGGTGTTTGGGCAGTGGGAATGGTGAAACCCAGATGTTTATCTGGGAATGGTGAAGCCCAGATGTTTGTCTGGCAGTGGAATGGTGAAGCCCAGGTGTTTGTCTGGCAGTGGAATGGTGAAGCCCAGGTGTTTGTCTGGGAATGGTGAAGCCCAGGTGTTTGTCTGGCAGTGGAATGGTGAAGCCCAGGTGTTTGTCTGGGAATGGGAGGCAGCTGGCCTTGGGAACAGCCCTGGGTCTGTGTTAGGGCTGGGAGCCAGGGGCAGAGCCCTGGGGTGGGAGCTGGTCCCTCTCCAGCAGGGAGAGAGCCAGAGCTCCCAGGCAGCCTGGAGGGGGGAGCTTGCCCCACGGTGTCCTGCTGCAGCAGGCCAGGCAAAACAGAACACAGTGCAAATCAGAGTGAGTGAGAGAAGCTCATCCCAAGGGCAGGAGATGTGCTGCTGCCCAGGGAGAGCTGCTGGCAGGGCACAGCAGCTGAGGCTGCCCCAGGTGACAAGGACAGCCAGGAGGTGGCTGAGCCTGGCCCAGAGCTCCCTGCCCATGCACTGGTTGCCACCCAGTGCAGGTTGTGAGCCCTCAGAGCCCCAGGTGAGGCTCAGGAGCTGAGTGCAGCCCCTGCTGCTGTTCCCCTCCCCCAGGAGCTGTGGGACCAGGACAGGAATTCCCTGTGGGACAGGAGCTGGCCCAGCAGGTCCAGCAGGGTGCACTGCCTGCTGCTCTGCTCCTCCCTCCAGGTGCTGTGCTGCTGCAGCTCAGGGGGTGCTCAGCCTGCTGGGAGGCTGAAGGCTGCAGGAGGAAGAGGAGGAGGAGGAGGATGAGCCCTGCACAGGTGGGCACATGCACTGCCTGTCCTGCCCTGCACTGCTGCTGGGGCTGCTGTGCAAAGGGACATCCCACAGGGGAGTTAAACTGTGCAGAGAGGCTGAAAATCTGGTGAGGCTCCAAAATTCCATCTCTGCCTGTAGCAGAGGCCATGGTGAGCCAGCCCAGCCCATGAAAACCCAGCTGGGGAGTGGGAAAGGCTTTTCCCCAAGGCACCTGGGGCACAGAGCAGAGCTGGGATCTCCCCCAGCAGCTCAGAGGGGAAACACAACTCCCCTGAGCTCATCAGGAGGGTGGCTGGTCACTCAAACACTCCCTGAGGGCCCTGGTGGGAGCCCCAGCACAGCTCTGGCTGCTCCATCCCCAGAGGGATGGGACCAGGGCTGATGTGGGTGCTGATCCCATCCCACCCCGCTGCCCCACGCCCTGGAGAGGCTGCATTCAGCTGACATGGCAAAACAAAAATATTTTTCGTTTGGATGGAGATAAAAGGTAAAAACTTCACATCTGAGAGCTGCAAAGTGTTGTTATGGAGGTGGTTTATCTGCCTGTTTTCCAGAGAGGCTCCTGCTGCCCCAAACCACGGTGAGCTATCGAGGATCTCGGCCTCAGCTGGCGCCAGGCTCCTGCAGAGCTGGGAACTCACACTTGTTTTTTTATTTTCAGATTAAATGGGAGCAATGGGAGGACTGTCATACCTCACCATCTACTTAAAGTAAGGCAAGTTTCTTCTTTCCCAGCACCTCACAGATGCAAAGAGAGTGCCAGTGTAAGGTTTTAAGGAGATCTGATGCTTGTTTGATGGGAGTAGAACTCCCAGCTCTGTCCCCTCCTGCTGGTCACACCCTGGGGATTGTGGAGCTGCTTTGCTGCTGCTGGAGAAGCTGGTCTCACTCTCACACAGCTCATTGTTGTAATTGCAGCTTTCAGGGGCAGGAGAAATGTGCTCCTTCACAGGCACATCCATCCTGTTGGTTTGTGCCTCACTGCCAAGGATAAATCATCACAAATCAGGGCTCTGAGGACTTTTGGAGAGCCCTTGTGCTCAGGTGCTTCACCCTGCCTGTGCAGGAGCCCTCTGAGACACCCAGCAGCCAGCTGGGAGCTGTGCTTGGGGAGCAAGCTGGGCCTGCAGAGTGGGGAAAAATCTATTCCAATGCATTTTCATAGCAGGCAGAAGGTCCAGCCCCCTGCTGCCTGCACCCCTGCCCAGGGCAGAGAGGGGTGTGGGGCTGGGGGATCAGAGCCCGGGGTCCCCTTGGGATTGGGGTGTCAGAGCTGCAGCCCAGCCCTGCCCCAGGAGCAGCCCTGGCTCTCTCCCTGCCCTTATCTCGGCTGGCATCAGCCATGCCCAGCCCTGTTTGGGTTTGGGCAGCTCTGCTGGCTGTGAGCCACAGCAGGAGCAGGGCCAGGGCAGCTCCTGCCAGCCCTCAGCACCACGGTGCCAGGGTGCCAGGGTGCCTGGCAGCCCCTCTGGGACAGCAGATGGATGCTCTGGGTGCCACCAGAGCCACCACTGCCTTCCCTTCCCTTCCCTTCCCTTCCCTTCCCTTCCCTTCCCTTCCCTTCCCTTCCCTTCCCCTTCCCTTCCCTTCCTTCCCTTCCCTTCCCTTCCCTTCCCTTCCCTTCCCTTCCCTTCCCTTCCCTTCCCTTCCCTTCCTGAAACTTCCCCTTCCCTTCCTGAAACTTCCTTCCTTCCCTTCCTGAAACTTCCCTTCCCTTCCCTTCCTTCCCTTCCCTTCCCTTCCCTTCCCTTCCCTTCCCCTTCCCTTCCCTTCCCTTCCCTGAAACTTCCCTGAAACTTCCCTTCCTGAAACTTCCCTTCCCTGAAACTTCCCTTCCCTGAAACTTCCCTTCCCTTCCCTTCCCTGAAACTTCCCTTCCCTGAAACTTCCCTGAAACTTCCCTTCCCTGAAACTTCCCTTCCCTTCCCTGAAACTTCCCTTCCCTGAAACTTCCCTTCCCTGAAACTTCCCTGAAACTTGCCTTCCCCCAGGCACAGATAGATTTGAGTCCTCCCAAACTTAGCAAGAAGATCCATGGAGGGTTTTCCAAAAAAATCATCCATCAGAACTTGTGCAGATAATTACGAGTTTGTCGCTCATTTATTAGCAGCAGGCTGTAATTAGTCGCTATCCAGATGATTTGCTGCACACACCACGTGGTGCTGAGTGGGTCAGATGAGTACACGGCTCAGATCAGGATTTTGGAGTGTGTTTTCCCAAGGAATTCTGCAATGCATCCCCAGTGCTGCCAGCAGCACAGCTGGGGGAAGGCAGAGGAGACACTTTGGGATGTACCTGGACAGGCCTTTCTAGGGAATTTTTCTGTTTTGTCCAGCCAGAGCAATGTGGGTGCAGGGGCCTGGCTCTGTGTATTCCAGGTGTGTGACATGGGCAGGGTTTGTCTGTCCCCAGGCAGTGCAGGGACAACATTCCCAAGGCATTTTGCTGTGCAGTGGCCGTGCACCAGCCCCTGGCCAAAGCCCTGCTGTGTCCCTGTGCTTTGCTTTAGGTTAGCTTTGCTAGTTTTGATATACTAAACTTTTTTGAGATAGGATTTACGAGTAAAAATAAGGTTGGTTTAAAATTTAAATGGGTATAAAGAAGAAATTTATTAATAACACAGAGAAAATAAGAAATTTGGAATAAGATTTTTAGATTACTTTTTTTCCCTTACTTTTTATATTTTTTAACAGCAATATACAGAAATACTTTAGTCAGTTTTTTATTTAAATGATTATTCTAGTTTATTTTAGAGAGAGAAGTTTTGGGGTTTTGTTTTTGGTTGTTGTTGTTGTTTTTTGTTTTGTTTTGTTTTGTTTTTTTTGGTTAACTTTGTTTTGTTTTGTTTTGGTTAATTTTTTAATTAGTTTTCCAGGCTGTCAATTATTAAATTAGCTTTCCAATTAGTCCCAGCAACTTGCAAAAGAAATTCTTACAGAAAAAAAAGAAAAAAACCAAAAAAACCCCGTGTACGTGTCTGTACTTCTCTTCCAAAGTAACTTCAATGCAAAACCAGCACACCCTGTGCCCTGTGGTGACACTGTGGTGACACTGTGGTGACACTGTGGTGACACTGTCTCCAGCCATGGCTCTGCTGCCCATCCTCGGAGCAGCCCTGGGGCTGTGGCTGTGCCACTGGGGTGTGCAGGTGCTGTGCTGCAGTTAGTGAGTCAGGGCATTCTCTGAATCTTTTAAAGAAGAATTAAGGTGCAGGGATTGAATTAAAGCTTTTGGATGGATTGAAGTATATTAAGCTACTTACACATAAAGTAGGAGTAAGTTAGTAAGTTTTAGTAAGAGCTGTAGTGCTTTTAGTAAGTAAAAAGTCTAAATTCTACAGTGGTAGTTTAAGTTCTAGTGAAGGTTGAAACACACTGATATCTTCAGCAAGAGGCTCCAGGCCCACAGCTGTAGATGGGACTTACTCATAGTAGAGCTGTAGTAAGAGCATTGCTGACATTTCTTAGATAGTACAAGATAGATTGTATGTGAAGCTTATACATAACCTGGCGTGCTAAGAAATTAGGATTCTAATAAGTTAAAGAGTAGTAGCCTGAGCTTGCATCTCAGCTTGTTAAAAAAATCCTGTATAAAAAATAGTATTAACGAAAGTGAGTGCCTTTTGCCTTTTGCCTTTCTGCTTTGCTGCCGCTGTTTTTCCAGCTGCCAACACCCGAGAAGGAGGCAGGAGCTGCTGCCCCAACATCAGCCCAGTGGGAGCTGGTTTTAGGGAGGAGGATGAGCTCCCCAGGAGCACAGGGAGCAGATCCCTCACCCCTCCTGGCTCCCTCTGGGCTCTGTGGCTGCCACAAGCAGCCTTGTTGCCCCACAATCTGCCCAGCACTGGGGCAGCACAGAGGATTCCTCACAGCACTGAATCACCTGAGAGCCCAGCAGTTCTGGCTCACCCCTTTGTTCATCACCCTGTGGGGGAGTTGGACATCCCACACAGCCCAGCCAAAGGTGGTTTGAGGGGAACCCAGGTGGGATCTCAGCCTGGCTTTGTGTGGGGCGAGTCAGGATGAGCCCCAGCAGCTCCCAGCCCCGAAACTGGCCTCAGCCTGCAGCCCACAGGAGTTTCAGCCCTGGGAGCCACTCTCAGGCTGGCCACAGCCGCCCCAGCACCTCTGAAACCCAGCACAGGTCCCTCTGTGTGAGCCCTTCCCTTCCCTTCCCTTCCCTTCCCTTCCCTTCCCTTCCCTTCCCTTCCCTTCCCTTCCCTTCCCTTCCCTTCCCCTTCCCTTCCCTTCCCTTCCCTTCCCTTCCCTTCCCTTCCCTTCCCTTCCCTTCCCTCCCTTCCCTTCCCTTCCCTTCCCTTCCCTTCCCTTCCCTTCCCTTCCCTTCCCTTCCTTCCCTTCCCTTCCTTCCCTTCCCTTCCCCCTTGAAACTTCCCTGAAACTTCCCCTGAAACTTCCTGAAACTTCCCTGAAACTTCCCTTCCCTGAAACTTCCCTGACTTCCCTGAAACTTCCCTTCCCTTCCCTGAAACTTCCCTGAAACTTCCCTGAAACTTCCCTGAAACTTCCCTGAAACTTCCCTGAAACTTCCCTGAAACTTCCCTGAAACTTCCTGAAACTTCCCTGAAACTTCCCTTCCCTGAAACTTCCCTGAAACTTCCTTCCCTGAAACTTCCCTGAAACTTCCCTTCCTCCCTGAAACTTCCCTTCCCTTCCCTGAAACTTCCCTTCCCTGAAACTTCCCTTCCCTTCCTGAAACTTCCTTCCCTTCCCTGAAACTTCCCTTCCTTCCCTTCCCTTCCCTTCCCTTCCCTTCCCTTCCTTCCCTTCCCTGAAACTTCCCTTCCCTTCCTTCCCTTCCCTTCCCTTCCCTGAAACTTCCCTTCCCTTCCCTTCCCTTCCCTTCCCTTCCCTTCCCTTCCCCCTGAAACTTCCCTTCCCTTCCCTGAACCTTCCCTTCCTTCCTTCCTGAAACTTCCCCTTCCTGAAACTTCCCTTCCCTCCTTCCCTGAAACTTCCTTCCTTCCTTCCCTTCCTGAAACTTCCCTTCCTGAAACTTCCCTTCCCCCTGAAACTTCCCTTCCCTTCCTGAAACTTCCCTTCCTGAAACTTCCCTGAAACTTCCCTGAAACTTCCCTTCCCTGAGACTCGCCTTCCCCTTCCCCTTCTCCTGCTCCTTCCTCCCCCATCTTGCATTTGTTATTGCTGTCCGTGTCTCCCAGTGGCTGCTGCCTTGGAGAGAGGCACACTCTGATGCTGTTCCAGGCATTTTTCACAGGGTTGGGGCGTTTTGCTTTCAGGTTTCCATCCAGATTTCTGGCTGTAGACAAGAACTGACAGGCTGCTCTGGGCTGGGCTGGCAGTGCAAGCACAGCTCTCAGTCCTGGCTGCCAGAGCCTGAGCCCATCCCAGGGCAGGGGGCTGGGAGCAGGGACCCCTCCTGCAGGGACAGGGTCAGGGACAGCGCCCAGGGGATTGAGGATGGCTCTCCTGCTTGTAATGAGCTCACGTGTGGTGCAGTGAGTGCTCTGGGACTCCCACAGTGTGCCAGGCTGGGCTGGGCTGGGACCCCAGCTCTGTTCTGTACCCACACCCCAGGGGCTCAGAGTGGCACTGCTGGGGCTGGCCCGTGCCCCTGGTACAAAATCTCTGCAAGTTCTCCAGCACTTTTTCATCCAAACACTTTTCAGGGCAATGCAGCCCTGTGGGGAAATGCAGCAGGGGAATGAGGAGCCCCCTGGCAATGTGGAGAGCACATCACACATCCCCACAGCCCGTGGCAGGAGCAGCACCTGTTCTGTGCCTTTGTGCTGGGCTGGCAAAGTCCCCGTCCCTCTTGGCCCTGGTGGCCCAGTGGGGCTGGCTCCACCACAGGCACAACAGTCAGAGTTAACTCATCCAAATGAGAAACCCTCACCTGTGCTGGGGCACACCTGGGGAAGCTGGGTCAGAGCCGGGTCTGTGTGCCCCAGCCGTGTGCTGCTGTGTCTGTCAGCCCTGCTGTGTCTGTCAGTCCGTCCTGCAGGGCAGGGCACAGAGCTGTCTGGGCTGGCAGCTCTGGCAGGGACAGGGAGCTCTCCAGAAGTGAGGCAGGAGCGTTTCCAGCCTGCCTGGGCACCTCAGGGAATCTTCCATTAGCACCTTTACACCACACGTGTCCATGGCTCTTTCCTGGCTCTTTATTTTCCTCTCCTTTCTTTGGAAAGAACTGAAGCATTCCAAGATTAAAATCCCTGCAAAGATCCCTTTCCACTCTGCAGCTTTAAGGCTGATCTGTCTGTACAAAGTCCTGCCTGCATCACACACGGAGCCTAACCTAAATTTTTGTGGAATCATATTTATGGCTCCTCATTAGGGGAAGAGCCATTGCAGAGAAGAAGAAAAGGCAGGCTCAGGTCAGGGGAAGTTGGTGTCCTGGGGATGTGCACAGTGGGTGAGTGGCCAGCATGAAACACTCAAAAATCCTCTGTGCCATGGGCAGCCCAGCCCTTCTAGAGCTGGAACACAAACCCTCAGGAGTGATCATCACCATTCCAGCGCTGCAAACTCCAGGGTTTGGGGTCTGAGGAGTTAATCTGAGGCATTTTTTGCCTGCAGCTCCAGTCTGTGTGCCCAGCAGCAATGCAGGGCTGCCAGGCCCAGGAGATGGGCAGTGCTGAGGGCAGGTGGAGCAGCTGCATTCAGCCTGTGCTGCTGCTCTTCTGTCCCAGTGCACCCCAGGTTTGGACTGTGGACACCAAAGGAAGTTGGATTTTCACTAGCTGTGAAATTCTGGCTCCTGCTGCAGCGCTGTGCCAGGGACTCTGTTATTTAATGTATCTGGGTCAAGCTGATTCCTTCCCCAGCAGCACATTCCAGGGAGCTGAAAGTGCTGCCCTTGCCCAGCACCCAGCTGTGCTCCTCTGCCAGCTCCTTCCAGGGTGATTCACTGGGACACAGCTCTGCTGGAGCAGCTCCTTCCCAAACAAGGACTCTCAGCACTGCTCCAAGGAGGCTGTCCTGGTCTGAGGGACAGGTGTCTGCCAATAAAGGCAGGAGCCTCTCTTTGAAATGGAGAATGTAAACCTCCTCCCTCCAAATTATAAATTTGAAATTAAGGGGCTCTCAGGCAAAGAGATGGGAATTAGGAATAACAGTTCTTTACTAGGAAAATTAAAATAGAAATGCAGTATTACAAAGAACAATCCCAACCCTGCCAGAGTCAGAATCCAAGCTGACACCCGTCAGTCAGTCAGGGTGTTGGCACAGTCCCATTCCATGGTGGCTGCATCCTCCTGCAGTGGCAGATGTGGCTCAGCTGGAGCAGTGCTCCTGGAGAAGGTGCAGTTTCCTCTGAAGGTGCAGGGATGATGTGGAAAGGTCTGGCTTTCCTCTGGAATCCAGTGGAAAGAAGGTGCCTTGGTGTCCAAAATGTCAGTTTTTATCTGGGTAGGAAAGGCTTGGCTCCTGCCCTGGCTGGAGCATCTCCCATGGGATGATGGAATTTTATCAGCCATGCCCTGGGACTCACTGGCCATGAACAGGAGATCTCTCCTGGAGGGAGGATGGGCTGTGGGAAAGATAAAGATGATTGCCCAGCTGGTTTAAAGCTGCCCATGAGCAGATAATGTGTGCCAGGAGATCAGGGGCACTGCCCCAGCTGGGGACAGAATCCACATTTCTGGGCACATCAGCCCAACACAGAGGGCTTTGCCAACTTGCACTCCGTGTCCACACAGGGAGAGACCAACAGCCCCATGTGGGCTCTGTGGGCTGGGGATGCCCAGCTGGGCTCAGCCTGTGCCTGGGATGCAATAACTCCCCCCCATCAGCGTGCTGCTCCTTCCACCAGCTCGTGCAGCTTGTTCTGGGGGAGCTAAAAATAGAGCAGCCAGCAGCCTTTGATAGCACCAAGAAGTTAAACAAAAATGCTGGGTTTTGTTTCCATTGAACAGCATTTTCTAATGTCCTCGTGGTGTGTCAGAAATGATGGACATTAGCCAGGCTCCAGCAGAAGAGCCTGACCCTCGAGGAGGATGTGTGGGGCACTGGGGCAGGGGGCTTCAGCCCTCCCTGCCCCCTTGGAATTCACATCTGGGGCTGCTCAGCCCAGTGCTCAGTGCTCTGCTGCTGGGGATTCCTCAGCAGAACCTCTGCCAAGCACACAAAACCAATGCTCAGGAGGGACCCAGAGCTGTGCTGTGCCCCACGTCCTCTGGCAGAGGCTGGGACCCAACCTGTGCTGCTGACACCTGCCTCAGCAATGCTGACGGTCATGCTGCACATTTTATTCTGTGTTCTTACAAATTCCTCACCCTGTGCATGCTGAGGCTGTAGCTGGCAGCTTTGACTGGACTCAGCCAGGTTGTTTTTTGGTGAAAAGCCCCTCCCAGGTATCACAGAGTCCCAGAATGGTTTGGGTGGGAAGGGACCTCAAGGCCCATCACATTCCATAGGCAGGGACAGCTTGCACTGTCCCTGGGTGTCCCAAGCCCTGTCCAGCCTGGACACTCCCAGCTGCTCTGGCAGGCAGATGTGCCTCCTGTCCCCAGCTCAATTCCTCCAGTGAAACATTTGTACAAGCAGCTTTTCCCACCTCAGGGAGCATTCCCCACCTCAGGAAGCCACAGCAGCTTGCCATGTGGGTGATGGCAGGCAGGCACCAGCTCAGCCATTTGTCACACTCTTGGTGACACGTTCCTGTGTGAGGAATCCCCAGGGAGAGCTCTGCAGGCAGGATGGGACCCTGCTGCCCCCCTCCCTGGGCAGGGCTGGGGCAGCACAACGTGCCCTGGATAACCCAGAGGAGCAGGGAATTGCTGCACATCAAAGCATCATGTTCTGGTAACATGAACACAGAATCACTGCCTGAATTCATCAAACAAATCACTGGGGCTGAGGAGCTTTCTCAGCCTTGATCCTCTCACTGAGCCCATCCCAAGCTGCCTCAGAGAGTCCTGTCTGTCACACAGGGGTGCCACAGGTGCCACAGGTGGCTCAGAGAGCTCTGTCTGTCACACAGGGTGCAGAGGTGGCACAGGTGCTCAGGTGGCTCAGGTAGCTCTGTCTGTCACACAGGGTGCAGAGGTGGCACAGGTGCCTCCTGCCTGCAGGTGCTCTCAGCTCTCAGTGCTCACTGACACCTTCCTCTACCTCTCTGCAGCCTCTCCCAGCTCACTGGATCCTCACCTTGGTCCCACAGTGACCCTTCTCTGCAGCCCCCAGCATCCCCACTGCACCCCAATCAGTTTAATTTGGAAGTCTGGAGTGGGTCCCAGCAGCAGGGTGAGCTCTGTGCTCCCAGTGCCACCAGCCCTGTGTGACACGGGGCACTGATGTGACAGGGCTGGGCAATGCACTGCCACACAAGAGCACAGATTGTAAAGTTTAAAAGCCTCAGGGATTTAGGGGAAGAGTGGGGGAAAAAAAGAACATTAATACAAAATAATTCTCTGACTTTCACATCACCCCTGGCCTCTCCAGCCCCAGGCAGCTCTGCTCTGTGCCATGAACCCACAGCTCAACCTTTTCCAGCTGAAGTTGGAGCAGTCTGGAGCCAGAGAATTGTCAGAAGCCTGTCTGAAGCAATGTGTGCCCAGCTCCTCACGGCCTCCCCTGCTCTTGTTATGAAACATTTCCAGCTCCCTGCCCTGCCCTGGGCCAAAATCTCCGTGAGGCAGCTGATCTCCAGCAGCAGTACCCACACACCTCTGGGAACACGGAGTTTGGGATGGTTTGGGCTGGAAGGAGCCTTAAAGCTCATCTCATTCCACCCCTGCCATGGCAGGGACACCTTCCCCTGTCCCAGGCTGCTCCAGCCTGGCCAAAAAAAGCAGAACCATGCAGGCAGAGACAGGGGGAGGGCAGTGCCTCAGGATGCTGTGAGGGGTCCCTGACACAGGACACAGCAGCAGCTCCTGGGGGTTTTTCACAGCTCACACACCGCTCAGTGAAAGGGGCAGAGCAGAGAAAATCAGAAAGAAAGGTTTCCAGTTTTTAATGTTTTTTCCCCAAAATTTTGCCCATTCATTCTGGGCATATGGCCAGAAAGCAATAAAAATCTGTTCTGTTTAGCAACAGCTTAGAGCCATATAAATAACAGCAGTTTGGGGTGGCGAGAGCTGCAAATACACAGAGTTGTGAGTTCTTGAGTTTATGAACGTCTGAAGGGGATAACGAGAGCTTTATAACGTCTAATTGAATTAAACACTCCAATCTGGGGACGTAAGATTTGCCATCATGAGCCATAATTATATACCTTCCTGGCACTGTTGTTGTTTCTCTACAAGCAGAAAAACCTCCAAGGAAGGGGTGTTTTAATTGGTGCAAGGAATGGATTTGTGCCCAGTGCTCAATGGTTTATAGGGTGGGAGGTGGCTGGGGCTGCTTGGGCAGGGTGTGCAGGGGGAGAGGGGCTCCCCAGCACCCCTTTCCTGTTTCCTTGGGCCAGCAGGGAAACTCCTCCAGGACTGACTGGCTGTGCTCACCTCTCCTGTGCTAATTGCAGAAAGATCTGATTCTCAGCCAGCCCAGGGACAAAGCTCCTCGTTGGTGTGAACGTTTCAAGCCCTTGGGAGCCCTCACTGGAGCGTGGGAAGGGAGGGCAGCCACACAAGAGTGGAAAAAATAAAAATATTTGTAAGAGGGGCACAGGGGTGCTGCTGCCACAGGGCTGAGACCCAGTGTCCCCAAGGAAAGCTCCCAGCAGCATGAGCAGGCACAGGTTGGGGGGCTGGGAACCAGGGCAGGATCCCACAGTGGGGAACTGGGAACGGGGATGGGGAATGGGAATGGGGAATGGGGAATGGGAATGGGGAATGGGAATGGGAATGGGGAATGGGAATGGGAATGGGAATGGGAATGGGGAATGGAATGGGAATGGGGGAATGGGAATGGGGAATGGGGAATGGGAATGGGAATGGGAATGGGGAATGGGGAATGGGGAATGGGAATGGGGAATGGGAATGGGGAATGGGGAATGGGGAATGGGGAATGGGAATGGGAATGGAATGGGAATGGGAATGGGGAATGGGAATGGGGAATGGAATGGGGAATGGGAATGGGGAATGGGGAATGGGGAATGGGGAATGGGAATGGGAATGGGAATGGGAATGGGGGGGAATGGGGAATGGGAATGGGAATGGGAATGGGAATGGGAATGGGAATGGGGAATGGGAAATGGGGAATGGGAATGGGAATGGGGAATGGGGAATGGGAATAGGGAATGGGGAATAGGGAACAGGAAATAGGGAATAGGGAATAGGAAATAGGGAATAGGAAATAGGTATCAGGAGGGGCTGGGAGCCTGCTGGGCAGTGTGTGCAAGGCCAAATCTCTGCCAGTGCTGCTGACACCAGAGGAGAGCAGACCCACTGCAATTAAAGCCATTTTCTCCTCCATCCATGTATTTTATTTCAATCCAGGTCCTTTGGAAATAAGCACATCAAAGGCAACGCCCAGGCTGTGCTGCTCGCCCACACTGGGTTTGTTTGCCTGTACACTGGTGCCTGGCACAGTGGGATGGGGCTGCTGGCCAGAGTGGCCATCCCACACACCTGCACTGAGGCAGGGCCAGCAGGAGCCTCAGAGCAGCTCCCCAGGCACAGGGAGCCCACTGGAAATGCTGCCCTGAGTGCAGATCCCACAGCCCTGGGCTAGCAGAGCAGCCAGTGTCAGTGAGCTGGGGCAGAGTCAAACCCAGTCCTTCACTGGTGCTGTGTGCTGCTGGCTCTGGTCCCGCTCACCAGCACACAGCAGAGCTGTCCCCTCGCTCCCCAGGCACAGCAGCTGCTTTGCAGCACAGTGCCAGTCCCCAGGGTTAAAACAAAAATATTCAGCTTTAATTCCAGTGTCTGGAAAGGGGGGTCAGTGTTTGTCACTCTGCCTCACACCTCCCCCAGCCCTGACTGAGTCTTTGGAGCTGCAAAAACAGATAGAAAATTAAACCCCATATGGATTATTTCAGCCATAAAATAAAATCAAACTTAAATGAGAGTCACTCACAGGATGAGTGGGTGACTGGCATCAACCACAGGCAATCAGGGGAAGGAGGCTGTTGCTAACAGATGGTGGGCACTTGAATTTCCCTGTTTTCAGGCTGGATGTCGAAAAACTCAGACAGCAACACCCTGGGGTACAAATAATAACCCAGGCTACAAATCCCAGGGTAGAAATCACAGAATCATGGGATCACAGACTGGTTTGGTTTGGGATAAACCCTAGAGTTTATCCAGTTTGTCCCTGCTCCTGTCCCTGTCCTTGTCCCCTGTCCCTATCCCTGTCCCTGTCCCTGTCCCTGTCCCTGTCCCTGCTCCTGTCCCTGTCCCTGTCCCTGTCCCTGTCCCTGTCCCTGTCCCTGTCCCTGTCCCTGCCCCTGTCCCTGTTCCTGCCCCTGTCACCGTCCCTGTCCCTGTTCCTGCCCCTGTCCCCGTCCCTGTCCCTGTTCCTGCTCCTGTCCCTGTTCCTGTCCCCGTCCCTGTCCCTGTCCCTGTCCCTGTCCCTGTCCCTGTCCCTGTCCCTGTCCCTGCCCCTGTCCCTGCCCCTGCCCCTGCCCCTGCCCCTCTCCCTGTCCCTGGCACAGCTCCCAGGGCTCCAGGGACACTCTGAGGGGTTTGTCCTCCTGCTGTCCCCAGTCCTTTGTGACGCTCTGCATTGTGCAGCAGAGCAGGGACACATCCAGCTGAGCAATAACCCCAAGGAGCAGAAAGGCAGGAAGGAGGGGCTGTTTCTCAGCTGTGAGTCCCAGTTTGGTTCGTTCTGTGCTGGCCCAAGGACAGGGAGGAGATGGGGCTGGGAGCAGGGCTGGTTCTGTTCTGAGCCTGTTCCCTCCCTTCCTGGGCTGCCCAGCCCGGGGCTGGAGCTGGGCCAAAGGAGCACAGCTCACAGCTGGGGCCACCTCTGTCCCTGTCCCTGTCCCTGTCCCTGTCCCTGTCCCTGTCCCTGTCCCTGTCCCTGTCCCTGGGGACACAGGGAGCCGAAGGGACTCGCTTTCCTGGGCAGCTCCAGGTGTCCAGTCCTGCTCACCTGTGACCTCCTCCCACCACTGCCCAGGTGTCACACACTGACCCAGGTGTCACACACACCCCCAGGTGTCACACACACTGTCCCAGGTGTCACACACACTGACCCAGGTGTCACACACTGACCCAGGTGTCACACACACCCCCCAGGTGTCACACACACTGTCCCAGGTGTCACACACACTGACCCAGGTGTCACACACACCCCCCAGGTGTCACACACACTGTCCCAGGTGTCACACACCCCCCAGGTGTCACACACGCCCAGGTGCCCCCTGCCCGCCCCAGGTGTCCCCGCAGCCCCCGCCGCTCTCTCTGCTGTCCCCGTGTGCCGCTGCAGGGACAGGGCTGTTCCCCGGGCTCTGGAGCTGCTGCTCCCCGTTTTCCTCCCATCCTTCCCCCGAGCCCTGCCCGCACCCCTCTCCCTGCCGGCTCCCGCTGCATCTGCATTCATGCATATTCATGGCAGATGTAGATAATTAAATATTCATGTACACAGTCATCGAACTCGCAATTAATCTGGAACTCGCTGTTCCTCCCGCATCTCCCCGCCGCACACGGAGCCCCGGGCGGCTCAGGCTGCCGGAGGATGCTGGGCTGGGCTCCCAGCAGCGCAGGGCTAAAGCCCAGAAGAGAGAACCCGCATCTCTTACCCCTTTCCTGCCCCCCTTTCCCCAGATGTGTGCTGCTGTGCAGGAAGGGGCATGACAAGAACAGGAGCCACCTTCCTGCTGGGTGTGAGCAGAGTCAGGGCAGCACAGCCCCAGCGCTGCGGGAGCTTTCAGCAGGGCTGGGCCGGGGGGAAGCTGGCCCCAGCTGGTATAAATGAGAAAAAAGTCTCCATATTTAGCAAAATCTGGATTGCTTTATTTTATACAGACAGAGCTGGGGAGAACGTGAGGGGTCAGCGCCCACTCCACGCTTCCACCCAACTTGGTTTGCAGCTCCCTTTTTATAGTCTGGTTTTCCTTGTAGTAA
This sequence comes from Muscicapa striata striata, assembly GCA_030060385.1. Lineage (NCBI taxonomy): Eukaryota > Metazoa > Chordata > Aves > Passeriformes > Muscicapidae > Muscicapa > Muscicapa striata. The sequence goes on from JAREIS010000114.1 coordinate 3,289,954, forward strand.
TCAATAATTGCTGATGTTTTGTTGTAGTAATTCTGCAAGGTAAGCAGTGGTGGTCAGAGAAACTCCCAAACTCCCGTGGGACAGCTCTGGGGACAATTGGTCATGGAACCATCTGGTCTTGGGAGACAAAAACAGGAGAAGTGGGAAGTTGATCTTTAGCAGATAGTTTGTGATTGATCACACAAAGGCAGGAAATCTGATTCTGCAAAAAACCTTTCAGACTGTGGAAAACCTCTTTTTTCCTTGTTTTATAAACTGGCAAACAATATTCAATATACAAAATTCATAACAGGGGGATTTAAACAGAATGGGTTTAATCAAATATTTCCCTTTATCTAGGTCCATGTTCTTTTCTTATTTTAAGTATTCTGGTTTATACAAACTCCAAAACTCCTATGATTAACAGGAATCACGGCACATCCCTGCTGCTGCTGCACATCACAGCACATCCCTGCTCCTGCAGCATCACAGCACATCCCTGCTGCACATCACAGCACATCCCTGCTGCTCCTGCACATCACAGCACATCCCTGCAGCACATCACAGCACATCCCTGCTGCTCCTGCACATCACAGCACATCCCTGCTCCTGCACATCACAGCACATCCCTGCTGCTGCACATCACAGCACATCCCTGCTGCAGCATCACAGCACATTCCTGCTGCTGCACATCACAGCACATCCCTGCTGCTGCTGCACATCACAGCACATCCCTGCTCCTGCAGCATCACAGCACATCCCTGCTGCTGCACATCACAGCACATCCCTGCTGCTCCTGCACATCACAGCACATCCCTGCTCCTGCAGCATCACAGCACATCCCTGCTGCAGCATCACAGCACATCCCTGCTGCTGCACATCACAGCACATCCCTGCTGCTCCTGCACATCACAGCACATCCCTGCTGCACATCACAGCACATCCCTGCTGCTGCACATCACAGCACATCCCTGCTGCACCTGCAGCATCACAGCACATCCCTGCTGCACATCACAGCACATCCCTGCTCCTGCACATCACAGCACATCCCTGCTGCTCCTGCACATCACAGCACATCCCTGCTCCTGCACATCACAGCACATCCCTGCTGCACATCACAGCACATCCCTGCTGCTCCTGCACATCACAGCACATCCCTGCTCCTGCAGCATCACAGCACATCCCTGCTGCTCCTGCACATCACAGCACATCCCTGCTGCTGCAGCATCACAGCACATCCCTGCTGCTGCACATCACAGCACATCCCTGCTGCACATCACAGCACATCCCTGCTGCTGCAGCATCACAGCACATCCCTGCTGCTGCAGCATCACAGCACATCCCTGCTGCTGCACATCACAGCACATCCCTGCTGCTGCAAACTCCACTCCCCATGTGCTGCTGGTGTGTCAGGAGCTTCAAAGCACAGCCAGCCTGACAGCCCAGCCTGGCACAGAGCTACAGACAGCCAGCGACTGACAGAATCAGAGCAGGGATGGGATGGGGCGCTGGGGAAGGGGGGAAGTGAGCACAGGGCTGGGGAGGGCCCCAAAACACTTGGTGGGCTGGTCTGCCAGCAACCTGAGAGCAGGGAGCCAGCCCAGCTGGGTCTGCAGCCACATCCCCCCTGCACCCCACACAGCAACTCTGGCCACACACAGCATCCTCCTGTCCATGCACAGCATCCTCCTGTCCACACACAGCATCCTCCTGTCCACGCACAGCATCCTCCTGGCCATGCACAGCATCCTCCTGGCTATGCACAGCATCATCCTCAGAGGATGCTCCTGGGTGAGCCCCTTGCCCTGTGTGCCACTGTGTGCTGGTCCCTGCTCTGTGCTCCTGCAGGCTCTGTCAGTGTTGACTCGCAGGCTGGTGCATGGGAGGTAACTCCATGGGAACCTTCTGTAAATACCAAGCACAGGCAAAGGGCACAGCAATCAGGGGTGAGGCTGCTCCTGGGGCTCTCAGCAGGACTCAGGGGCTATCACACCAACTGAGGCTTTGGCCACAAGCCCTGGAGCACAGGCAGGTCCCTTTGTGCCCCTCCTTGTCCATCCTCAGCTGGTGTGGGGGGAGCAGAGCAGTGCCCAAAGTGCCCTGATCTCCACAGACCAGGCTGGCCTTGGCAAGATGCTCCCAGAGTAAAACCAAACTCGGTTTGTGGAATGGTGATGCTGCTCTGGTGGGTGTTCAGACACTTCCAGGCTTACTGTGGCTTAGAAATTAATATTTATTGTTAATTCTATTCCTTCTCTGATGCCAGGGTAAATCATAGGATAAATCACTGCTATTTGGTGATAAAGGGTCCAGGAGCCAATCTTTAGCTTTGCCTGAGATTTATGCCCATTTAAAAACTAAGATCCTGACAAAAGAGACAGATTTCCTGGCATGGAGTAGCTCTGTTTAATTAGTGAGATGATTCATGTTTTCAATCACAGTTTACAGCAGGCCCTTTACAGTCAGCCATAAAGCAGGAGCCTGCAGGTCTGCCAGCCCCCCAAAACAACCCATCTGTGCTCCCTGTGCTGCTCTGCAGGGATGGGGTCACTGTGCCAGGGGCCCAGC
>JAREIS010000114.1:3300000-3513334 GCA_030060385.1 Muscicapa striata striata
AGCACTGTCCCAGTGAACAGCAGGACCCAAAAAGGCCAGAGCTAAACATAGGAAACCTACTTTCCACCAGCTGATCACCTTGAACCAGGATGTGGCTCCCGGATCTGGGGCTTTGGGGAGCCCAGCGTGGCTGGCACGGGGAAGGTGCCAGCCCATGGTGCTGCGGATGAGGAGCGAGGAGCTGGTGCCTGGGGAGCAGCCCGAGCTCTGTGTGGCAGCTCTGGTGCAGCCAGAGGGTGAGGAGGCACAGCCAAAGGGAGCCTGGAGGAGTCAGTGACCCGCACCCAGAGCCACCTCTGGGGCCGGGCAGGACAGCCCGGGCCAGGGCAGAGCCGCTGGGAGCTGGGCCCGAGGGAGGGGTGGCAGCCCTTCCCCCGTGCCCGTGGGATGGCAGCAGCCACTGCAGGCACTGGGTGGGGCTCAGCTCCGCCCGGGGCACAGCCCGAAACTGCAGGGATGGGAGGAAAGAAAAGAAATCTCAGCGCCCTCCTGTTCCCGTGGGTCCTGCAACAGCGGGGTCACCAGGGACCCCCTTCACTGTGCCACAGGGCACATAGGTAAGGCTCAATTCCCTTCCTCCTCTCATTGCCCACTGAGGAAGGACCCCAAAAACAGCCCTCAGCATCCTGCAGTGCACAGCAGGAGGGGACACTCCCGGGCAGCTTGTGGGTCAGCTGTCTTCAGGAACTCGCCTGTTTCCAGCAGCATCCCAGGGCTGACAGCTCCACCCGCCTTGTCACCTTCCCGAATCTCATTCCCAGGTCCCGGGCCAGTCGTCGCCTCCTCTCTGAGGCGCTGTCCCATGTCCCAGCCCCCCCAGGACAGCACCAGGCGCTCCCCACTAGCCCCGCAGTGCGGGTCAGCGGTGCCAGGAATGTTCACCCTGAGATGCAGCAGTGCCAGGGAAGCCGCTTCTCCTCCTCCGAGCAATCCCCATTTTCCCTCGCGCATCCCCAGCCGCGGGCACCTGCCGCGAGTCCCAGCGTGCCCGCAGCCCCGGGCTCGGGGCGTTCCAGCCGCGCTCGGCTCGGCTCGGCTCCGGGCCAGGCGGCTCCGGGATTCCCAGCAGCGGAGCCAGGTCCTTCCTGGCTTTTCCCCCCATCCGGGGGTCTTTTCCCCCCTTTCCCTGCCCCGTCCCGGAGCCACGCGGGCTCTCTTCGGGGAGCGATGCCAGGGCAGTGCCAGCCCCTCTGTGCCACCCCGAGGGCACAGAGCGGGGCGATGTCCCCACCGGGAAGGGGCACCCGGGCCCTTTGTCACCCCACGTTACAATTCGCCAACTTCTCCCGGACCCAGGCGTGCGGCGGGGAGCGGCTGCGAGGGGGGCGGGCGGAACGGGGCTGGGCCGGGGCGGAGCGGGGCGGAACGGGACCGGGGCGGGTGGAACGGGACCGGGGCGGGTGGAACGGGACCGGGGAAGGGCGGGGCGGAACGGCACGGCGGAGGGGCGGGACCGGGGCGGGATGAGAGGGGCTGGGGCGGAACCGGGCCGGGCGGAAACGGACCGGGGCGGGGCCGGGCGGGTGGAACGGGACCGGGGCGGAGCGGGGCCGGGGCGGGGCCAGGGCCCGGGCGGAACGGGACCGGGGACGGAGGGGACCGGGACGGGGCTAGGGCGGGGCCAGGGGCGGGCGGAACGAGACGGGGCGGGGCCGGGGCGGAGCGGGACCGGAGGCGGGGCCGGGGCGGGCGGAACGGGAACGGGCCCGGGGCGGGCGGGGGCCGCTGGCGGCGCTCGGCACCGGGCGCGTCCTGCAGCCGCTCGCCCTGCGCGCCCCGGGAGCGGCCCCGGCGCTGCCGCCGTGGCCACGCGCGGGGACACCCGGGATGTCCTCGTCGCCCGCGGAGGAGTGCCGGTCGCCCGTGGGGCTGGACTGCTGCAGCTGCTGCCTGGACCTGGCCAACCGGAGCGGGCTGGAGGAGGGGGCCGGGGGCGAGAACAACAACCCGGGCAGCCCCACCGTGAGCAGCTTCCGGCAGCTGCGGGAGCAGCTGGTCCGGCAGAACCTCAACACCGACAAGCTGAGCTCCATCATGCGCCAGGACTCGCTGGAGCCCGTCGTGCGGGACCCCTGCTACCTCTTCAACCAGGGCATCTGCAACAGGAACATCGACCAGACCCTGCTCTCCATCCTCCTCCTCTTCCACAGGTGGGTGTCCCCGCCGGGCGCCCCGGGGCGGCGGGCTCGGGGCTGGCAGGAGAGGGGACCCCGTGACCCCGGGGGTGTCAGCGGTGGGATCTGGGGGGAGAGGCCGCGTCCGGCACGGGGTCCGTGCGTGGTGCCAGCCCGGCCTGGGCGCGGGTCGGGCTCTGCTCCGCCGTGCCCGCCCTGCGCTGCCCTGTGTCTGCCGGGCAGTGACAACAGCCCTCAGCTGTGTGCCTTGGCAGCTGGCTCTGTGCTCATCTCCCTGGCTACCTCTGTGCACACAGACAGTGCCCACAGGGGCATGGACGGTGTCCAGCGATGGGCATCGGCCCCATCGTGCGTGCAGGGCGCAGCAGGTTCCTTGGCAAGCAGCTGTGCTGCCTCGAAAGCCATCTTGAGCGTCACTGGGAGCCTGGGTAGGGATCCCGAGAGTGCCAGTGCCAGCTCCCCTGGCCCTCCCCGGAGTGGACACGGGTTTGGACAGTGGCCGTGCCCTGCCCGCGCTGATCTCGGGGCAGGCTCCCTGTGCCCCCACAGCCCTGCTGGGAGCTCTCCCATCCATTCCCTGGGCTGGGCAGGCAGCACTGCGGGCTCTGCCCTGCTCGCTCCTCCAGCAGCGAGGACAGCCGAGACTGACCGGGGTGCCGGGGCCGGCACTCTGCAGCTGCCCGGCCCTGAGGAGGGGAACCCAGGGCCCAGAGTGGACAGAGCTGTCTCAGGTCCTGCAGTGCCGCTGGTCAGTGTGGGGCTGGCTCTGCTGGCAGACAGAGCTGGTGACACCCTGTGGGGAGCAGCCTGGACGGGGGCTAGCAGCTCTGGGTCTGCCCAGCTGGGCCTGGGAGAGCCGAGCTGGGCCAGCGGTGCCGCCGGTGCCCGAGCCGCAGGGCGTTTAGCGGGTGGGACACATCCAGCAGCCTGTGACCGATCAGTGCCAGGGGGACACATGTGTGCCCGCCCGGCTGGCACGGCCGGAGCGGCTCTGGGGCTCGCCGCTCTGCCGTGGGTGGCGAGCGCGGTCAGAGCCACCTGGCCCCGGCGCACGCACCGCCCCGCGGGCGAGCTGCGCGCTGTGCGGGCGAGCGAGTGCGCTCACACGTGGCCGCCCCACGCGTGGAGCCGCCCCGTCGCTCGCCCGCCTCCTCGCCCATTCGCCGGGAGCCCTGGCGGGCTCTCCCTGCCTTACATAACGCCGAGCTGCCGCTCAGGTGCGCGGGGAGGAGCCGGGAGCGCCGCCAGGGCCGGTACCTGCCCCGCACCGCGGCTGCGAACGGCCCCGCTCGGAAAAGGAACGGGACAGTTCCCCTGCTCCCAGGGAGGCTGCAGCGAGTGGCACCGGGGGGGAAGGTGAGGCGAGACACTGTCCCCAGCACGGGCTGCCAGGGCCGCGGTCAGAGCCTGGGCTGCTGGCTGGACAGAGCTGCGGGCCAGAGGCCACTGACACGGGCACAGGGGCTGCTTTCGAGCTCATCCCTGCTGAGGCAGGACCTGTGCTGCTCCTGCTGGGGTAGGGAGCGAGCAGAGATGCCAGGGGACAAGGATTTGTCCCTGAGTCAGTGTCCCTCAGCACTCCTTGCTGCCTGTCCTGCCTGCCCTGCTGTGTCCCCAGAGCTCCAGGCTGTGCCATGGTGTGGGGCACAGCTCTGTCCCTCTGTCACACCAGTGTCCAGGCACCTCGGGGATCCCTGTCACCCCCAGGTGGCACAGTGGCACGCGGAGCCGGGTACACGGCCCCGGGCACTGCAGCCAGGTGTGCCCACACCTTGTTTGCAGTTGTTTTTGCTCCAGCCTGAACTTTCTCCTTCTGGGGAATGAGCCAACACATCCAAGAGCAGATAGCAGGCACAGCGGAGGATTGTGGGTGCCAGAGGAACACCCCGATAACACGCCTGATAAGGGCACCCTGCTGCAGCACCAGGGAACCCAAACCACTCGGTGCCCACTGTTTTGGCTGATGTGCTCCTACAGCAAGACAGGACGAGGGGAAAATTGTGTGGATGCACATCCAGGACAGCACAGATCCCCAGATCCTAAACCCAGAGCTGAGTCTGGCTCTGGGCCTGGCTGGAGTCAGCTCAGGCTGGGTCAGATCAGTGCTGGGCTTCTCAGACCACACACATTTCAGCATGTCCAACCTGTCTCTGGGGCTTTCTCTGTCTGGGTGGTCTCTGCCAGACTCTCCATGCCCTTTGCTCACAGCAGGGATGTTGTTAGGGATGCACAAGGGATGCTCTGGACCAGTTGCCCTCAGGGCTCCTGCAGACAGCCCTGCTGCTCCAGGAGTGCAGAGGATCCTGTGCAGAAAGGGCTTTTCCCCACCATGTCCTCACACAGGGCATCACAAACTGCTTCCCAGGGAGCCTCAGCAGCGCCAGGGGACCAAGCTCCCATGGAAGCACCAGGTATGGGGCTGAGCTGCCACCACCCTGGCTGGGCACACCTTCTCCCTGCAGGTGCCAGTGAAGTGGGCAGAGAGGTCTTTGCCATCCCAGCATTATCCCAGAGCCAGACACAAGCCCAGCTGAGTGTGGGCCAGGGAGAGCACGTGGCACCTTTCCCTGGGCAGGGGGCTGAGGGGAGCCCGTGGTGTGGCAGGAGGTGGGCACTGCAGGGGGAGCAGCACCCTGGGTGTGTGCTGGGACGGGATCCAAGCAGGGCCTGCCTGGCTCTGGCTGGGGACAGCAGGTACCTGCCAGCCTGCTTGCCCACATGGTCCAGCACTCCTGCCCAGCCCCTCCTGGGCACCCCCTGGCAGCCTGGCCAGCCGTGCCCCCCCTGCTCCGGGCTGAGGGGACCCCTCTGCATGGCCAGGTCACCTGCAGGCACTGCAGACCTGCTGCTCCATCCAGTGACCCATCCTTTGGTGTGAGCCATGGAAGGAGCTGGGGCTGCTCTCTCCCAGGGCTGGAGCCACAGGCAGGGAAGCTCTGGGTGAGCAGGAATTTGGGCAAAGCAGGGCAGCACTGCCTTTCCCACTGTAAGGTCAGGCCCAGAGCTGGCAGGACAGCAGTGGCAGGGTGGCATTTGTGTCACAGCACCATTTGTTGCCATCCATCGGGTGTCACTTTGCAGCAGCCATGCAGCAGGAGAGGAGCCAGGGCATAAAGGGCAGGGCCAGGGCAGGCATTCCAGCTGGGCTGGAGTGAGTGGGCTGAGCAACAAGGGCACATTGATGGGAGAGGGGCCCTGAGCGAGCTGTGGGAATGGACAGAGCTGTGGGAATGGGACAGAGCTGCCCTGCTCTCCCCCTGCTGGCCCTGGGGCAGCTCTGCCATGGAGGGGCCAGGACAGTCCCCCTGCCCCCCAGAACCGTGCTCCAGGGCTTGCTTTGCTTTGCTCCCACTGAGCTGACCTGTGGCCTGCAGTGTTGGTTGCCAGCCCTGCACACCACCAGGTGCTGGGCAGGTTTTTGTTTAGTGGCAGGAGGAGCTGGTACTGCTGGGAGGTGCTGACCCAAATCCTCCCACCCTCGGGAAGGGGTCAGGCAGGCAGCTCAGCCTGCTGTGGTCTCCATCACTGCCATCCCAGCCCCTTGGGACCCCCACCCCATGACCCAGCAGATTTGGGGCTCGCCACACCATGCACCAAGCCTGCCCCACTCCTCCTGCAAGACCCAGCTCCCTCCAGAAGAATATTCCAACGTTCTCTGAAGCCCAGGAGAGCCCTGCTCAGCCCCTGGGGGGAACCATTTGCCCCTGACCACAAGGCTGTGGCCAAGGGGGCTGGCACAGCTGAGCCAGTCTGGTGATGCCAATGTCAGCTTCTCAGGAGCCTGGCATCTTGGTTCTCTGGGGATTCTCCAGCACTGCCCATCTGCTGGGGCAGGCACTGGGCTCTCACAGGCAGAATCAGGTGTCCCAAGGTCAGGCAGGGATGGCAGCATGGCCCTATGGGGAAAGGCTGGCCAGGACTTTTTCTAGCTTTGAACTGTAAAGGTGAGGAAGAGGCTGAAGCTGAGAGAGGCTGAAGGGGTCTGCCCTGATCCCAGCATCATCCCCCTCCCTCCAGCATCACATCATCCCTCCCTGAGACATGGCCCCATCCTGGACAGGCTCTGCTGGGCTCAGACAGCATTCCTTGGCCCAGCACAAAGAGGGTTAATGCTGACTCTGCTTTGGGGCAGCACCATGACCTGCGTGTGCCCAAAGGGCTGGGAAAGGCTCGGGGTCTGTGCTCTGTGTGTGCCCAGGGGATGTGCCAGTGCATGGCTCTGCGTGCCCTGTGAGAACTGCCAAGGCCAGGGAGGCTCCAGGGGCTCCTGCCCTTGGGAGGCACTGGGACCCTGCTGGTGGAGGGCAGAGAATCACACAACTCTTTAGGCTGGAAAAGACTTCTGGGATCATCGTGTCCAGCTTTGCCCCAGGGTGTGTGCTGGGGGAAGGGGGCTGGGGAGGCAGAGAGGCCACAGCCCGTCCCGATGCTTTGCAAATGAGCTCTGAGTTATATTTATCCAGGTGCTGAACATGGCTGGCTTTGGGACAGGAGATCATCCTCTGTCTGAGTGCTGAGTTATATATATATATATCTATATCTATCTGTTTGTGGGGGCTTTTGCTGCAGAACAGCTCTGGTGGCAGACAAGAAACTCTGTGCCCTCCAGGGTCAGGGTGGGATCCAGTCCTGCCACCCTCACCTGCAGTTCCCTGGGGAAGGCAGCCCTGTGGGACTGGCAGGTGCCATGGGGCAGGACAGGACATTTCCCTGTCCTTAAGGGAGGCCATGCCAGTGGAAAGGAGCCTGTGGAAGGAGCAGGGCTGCTCTGGTGGCTCGGAGCCGGGCTGGGGATGGTCTCAGGCTGTCCCCAAGGGCTGGCACACAGAGAGCCAGGCAGCAGCACAGGTACATGCCCTGCCAGAGCCCACTGTCTGTCACGTTGTTATTGTTCTGAAATGTCAGTGAGGGCGGCGTTCCAGCCAAGGTCCTGCTTTGAAATGCCCGGGATTCCTCGCAAAGGCCAGCGGGGTATTAATAACGTCTGTGCCCGAGCCCTGTGCCCCGCCTGTCCTTGCCTGACCTGCTGTGCGTGCTGCTCCTGTGCCAGCCCACACAGCTCGGGGGGCGCCCCACGGGCTCCAGCTGTCCCCCCACAGTGTGGGCTGGGGCTGCTGGGCTCCCCCAGGCACTGGGACAGGCAGGAGAGCCTGTGGAAGGGGCAGTGCAGGGCCTGGGGGGTTCCACAGCCCGGGCTCATTGTGGGCTGGAAGAGCAGATTTGGGCAGCTCTCGCAGCTCGCTGCCTCCGTCCTCATTACATAACGAGCTGCCTCCCAATTAGCGAGCGGGCCCTGGGCAGGGCAGCGGTGCCAGCGCCCTGCAGGGCTCGGGGCACCCGCCCTGCTGGAAAGGGGCCTGGGCTTGTGCCTGCAGGGAGCCAGGGGCCCTGCTCTGGGGGTCCTCCAGGGGGCTGGGGGTCCCTGCACGGCTGGGCAGGGCTGGGGCGGGCAGAGCCGGGCTGGGCTGGGGCAGGCAGAGCCCAGGCAGAGCCCAGCAGGAGCAGGCTGGCCTGGCAGAACCCAGCAGAACCCAGCAGAACCCAGGCAGAGCCCAGCAGGAGCAGGCTGGCCTGGCAGAACCCAGCAGAACCCAGGCAGAGCCCAGCAGGAGCAGGCTGGCCTGGCAGAACCCAGGCAGAACCCAGCAGAACCAGGCTGGCCTGGCAGAACCCAGCAGAAGCAGGCTGGCCTGGCAGAACCCAGGCAGAACCCAGCAGAACCAGGCTGGCCTGGCAGAACCCAGCAGAAGCAGGCTGGCCTGGCAGAACCCAGGCAGAGCCCAGCAGAACCAGGCTGGCCTGGCAGAACCCAGCAGAAGCAGGCTGGCCTGGCAGAACCCAGGCAGAGCCAGGCTGGGCTGGCAGAGCCCAGCAGAACCCAGCAGGAGCAGGCTGGGCTGGCAGAGCCCAGCAGAAGCGGGCTGGCAGCCCCCTGCCCGCTGCTCTGGGGTGCAGAGGCACGGTGCAGCCCTGGTGCTGCAGCAGGTCCCTTCAGTGCCATAACCAGCTCTGTCCCCCCATCCCAAAACTGGAGCAGAAAGGGGCAGGCAGGGTGGGGGCTGGCCCAACTAGGCTGTGCAGGGTGGCACAGGCAGGGGAGTAGCAGGTACAGGCAGGGGGCAGCAGGTACAGGCAGGGCAGCAGGCACAGGCAGGGGCAGCAGGCACAGGCAGGGGAACAGCAGGTACAGGCAGGGCAGCAGCAGGCACAGGCAGGGCAGCAGGTACAGGCAGGGGAGCAGCAGGCACAGGCAGGGGGCAGCAGGCACAGGCAGGGCAGCAGGCACAGGCAGGGGGGCAGCAGGCACAGGCAGGGGGGCAGCAGGTACAGGCAGGGCAGCAGCAGGCACAGGCAGGGCAGCAGCAGACACAGGCAGGGCAGCAGGTACAGGCAGGGGAGCAGCAGGTACAGGCAGGGGGCAGCAGGCACAGGCAGGGCAGCAGGCACAGGCAGGGGGGCAGCAGGTACAGGCAGGGCAGCAGCAGGCACAGGCAGGGCAGCAGCAGGCACAGGCAGGGCAGCAGGTACAGGCAGGGGAGCAGCAGGCACAGGCAGGAGCAGCAGGCACAGGCAGGAGCAGCAGGCACAGGCAGGAGCAGCAGGCAGAGCTCTGGAGCCAGGCAGGAGCACTGGGGCAGGGCACAGAGGTGATAACAGCGAGTTCAATGACAGGACTCCAGCCCAGCCCTGGGTGTGAAACACTTTGCTGTGCAGTCAGATTTGGGGGTTAAGCCCTGCCCAGGGCTCAGCCTGCCATCCTCCCCTGGTCCATGGTGGCACAGTGGGGTCACTGCCCTGCCCCAGCAGCCAGGCACGATGCTCAGAGCAGCTGCAGGGTTTCACTGGGCTGGGCCATACCTGGCACTCTCACCTCAGCGTTTGGCAGCTGTGGGACCCTTTGGGGGGAGCAGGGAGGTGCAGGGGTGCCCCAGAGCCCCTGGCAGGGCACCCACTGGGGCTGGTGTTAACAAACAGCAGCAAGGTGAGATGTCTGTACATGATCCAGGGCTGGTAACAGCCCAGTGAGCCCGTTTTTCTCTTCCTCTCCCACTCCAGCTGCCTGGGGAAGCTGTGGCTCTGGGGACTTCCAAATGGTGAGAACTGGGCTGGAGCTGGGTCCTCCCTGAGCTCCCCTCCTCACACTGCTGCTGGGAGGCAATTGGGGCCAGGGGCACAGGAGGAACAAGAGGGTCTGGTGACACAGTTAAAGAAAAATTGCAGCTCTCAGCAGGCTGGCTCCAGGGTGTGCACTCGCATGCTAGAAAAAAACAGAACTGGGAGTACAGCCAAGTACCTTTATCAGAGGAAGCAGTCAGCCCCACAGCTGGACACGGGAGCCTACAGGGCTCCCTGCAGCACCCTGCACTGCCTGGCAGGCTGGGGCAGTCTGCACACCACAGTCCCTGCCCGTGCTGCTGCCTGCCAGGGTGGGTCCCCTGTGTCCCCTGCCTGTGCCCACAGAGCACGCTCTGCCTCCCCTGGGCACGAAGGGGAGGAGGACAGCCTTCCCCAGTGTCCCCAGTGTCCCCAGCCATCCCCAGCCATCCCCAGTATCCCCAGTGTCCCCGGTGTCCCCAGCCATCCCTGGCGTCCCCAGCCATCCCCAGTGAGTGTCCCCAGTGTCCCCAGCTCCCTCTGTGCCTGCAGGCCATGGCCAGGCTGCCCTGGGCTGGCATTCCCAGTCCCTTGGCTGGTCCCACTGCAGTTGCAGGGTTTGGGCTGTGGCAGGCAGAGTTTTCTCAGCTGTGTTTGCAGGCAGTGGCTTTTCCTCTCGCCCTCCTCTGTGACCCCTGGAGCAGATCTGGCCCTGCAGAGCAGCCTGGGCAGCCTTGGCTCTGCGCCGTTCCCAGTTTGCTCTCCAGTGTCTCTGAGGCCAAGCTGTAAACATTTCCCACGCCTCAGACCCTCTGCAGGGCCTTCCTCCCATTGAGCCGAGTCCTTGGGAGAGAGCAAGGCAGGAAAGCTGCCATGGAGCTGTGAGCACAGCCTGGGGCAGGGCAGAGCCCTGGGGAGCCAGGGCTGCTCCTGGAGCCCCAGCTCTGGCTCCATCAGTGCCGGGACAGGAGCATCCTTTGGTGCCAGCCCTGCACAGCCTGGAGCAGCTCCAGCACACGGGGCTCAGCACAAAGGCACGTCTTGTCCCCAGGGCTGTCCCCTGAGCCACAGCACTGTGCAGGGTGGGATCCAGCACAGTGACAATCCCCTCTCCTCTCCCTGTCACCCCTGTCACCCTGGCAGAGCCCTGTGGCAGCTGCAGAGCTCCAAGTGCCATTGCTGAGGAGGGGCTGTCACTTACTGTCACCCGGGGGGGCTGGCATTGTCTGGGCTGGGGCACAGGCTGTGTGAAGGCTGAGGGGCTGCTGGCACCTTTGGGGTGTCCTCAGGGCCCTGCTGGGGTGACACCATCACTGGTGTCACCACCTCTCCTCTCTGCTCGATGACACCGCGGGTGCTTTCTCTCCGCAGAGAGCACAACAATTAGTGTCACAATTACCCTGTATTGCAGCTGCGGTTACCAAGATAGCCCCAGGCACGAGCCCAGCACAGCCTGCTGAGCCTGCTGTCAGTGTGGGGGTGCAGGAGCTGCAGTTTGGGGTGCAGATCCTGCCCCGAGCACCCGGCACTGGTGCCACAGGGCAGCTGTGGGTGCATGGCCCTGCTCTTTAGGAACCCCAAGGGGGGTGTTGCCCACCCTGCTCTGCTCGGGTAGGGGAGGGCCAGGGAAGGCCCCTCAGCCCTTGGGGTGCAGCTGGAGCCCCATGCAGGAGCTTGCTGCTGTGGGGGCATTGGGGCAGCTCAGAGGGGCTCCTGGGGAGAGCTGGCACAAAGTGGGGTCCAGCAGAGCTGAGAGCTGCTGCTCCCACTGTGGAGGTGCCAGCAGGGCTGCAGGTGACCCCCGAGGGCTGGGGGTGCCCTCTTGCTGTGCAAGGGCACCTGGGGCTGCCCTGGGCTGTGCCACTGGCACAGGGCTGTGTCACACAGGAGTGCAGGATGGGCTGTGTGACACGGGGGTGCAGGATGGGCTGTGCCACTGTGTCACACAGGTGTGCAGGATGGGCTGTGTGACACGGGAGTGCAGGATGGGCTGTGCCACTGGCACGAGGCCGTGTCACTCAGGTGTGCAGGATGGGCCGTGTGGCACAGGGGTGCAGGCAGGGCTGTGTCACTGTGTCACACAGGTGTGCAGGCAGGGCTGTGTCACACAGGGGTGCAGCTGTTAATCAGGGCAGTGTGTGCAGGGGATGCAGGCAGCACTCGTGCAGCTGCACACAGAACAGCAGCATTTGTTTGGCACACAGAGTGTGTGTCACAGGGTCACAGAGGCATTCAGGTCACACCATCAGCTCCACTGCTGAGCTGCCGTGCTGGCACATGTGTGGCAGCCATGTGCCCCTGCCTGTGCAGGGTGTGCCCTGTGAGCAGGCAGAGCCCACGCTCTGTGGGCTGCAGACACACGTGTGCATGCGTGTGTGGGTGTTCTGTGTGCACGCACATGTGCAGCCAGCACTTGCCTGCAGGGCTGCAGGGTGTGCCAGGGTTGTGTGTGCCCTGTGACACCTTCAGGAGCCCCATGGGACGGGGCTGCAGCCCCTGACCTGCCCTGGCCACCCCCTGGCTGCCAGGGATCCCTCATTTACTGAAAGCCAGGAAAGGAGCTCCTGCCTCCTCATGCCCCCAGAGCATCCCTGCTGGCGCAGCCGGGGTGAGGAGCCTGTGCCCCAGCAGTGGTGTGATGTGGGCAGGGCTGGGCTGGGCTGGCTGCACAGACCCGGGGGACTGCAGGGAAATCAGTGACTTACCCCAGTTTGTTTCTGCAATAGCTCTGGCTCCGTGGGAAAAGCACTGGAGGTGGCAGAGCTGAAGCAATCTCCCCCCAGACGCTTTCCAGCTTCACTCCAGCAGCTGCAGAAATATGTGGGTTTTTTCTCAGTCTTCACTCGGTGCCTGAGTGCATCAGGAAGGTGCCAGGCAGGGACCAGGAGACCAGGACCACGAGCCAGGCTCTGTGCTGCGGGCTCTGGAGCCCTGGTCCCTGCCACTGATGATTTAGGGCTTCCTTTGGGAGGGGGGCTGAGCCGGGAATGGGGGGCGTATGGCAGCAGGTGGGAAAGCAGGCACAGCTGAACCCCAGGGCAGGCTGGGGCTCGCCCCCCATCTCCCTGCTGCTGGCACCTCTCTGCAGAAGACAGGAGGCGGCACAAGCGTGGGGGAAAACTCTCCCCACCCCTGCTGTCGTCTCCACGGTGAAACCAGTGTGCTCCACGAGCTGCAGCAGCAAACCCAGCCACGGGACCCTGGTGTGGGTGGCCTGGCCTTGTCCCAGCAGGGGACAGCGCTGTGTCCCAGGGGCTGCCCCCAGCCCACCGCCAGCCCCTCTGGGGACAGTGCACACAGAGCTTTCATGTGCCAGGGAGGGGGCACGGCGCAGCTCGGGGTGGCACAGTGGCCATTGGCCTTGAAAGGGCCAATTGAGAGCAGCTGAGGTCATCTCCAGCATGTTTACCCTGCGGCTGCAGCCCCTGCATGCAGCCAGCACCCAGGCTGTCCCTGCCCCTGCAGGCTGGGGGGACAGCCACGGGCTGGGGCTGCATCGCTGGGGCTGCATCGCTGAGACTGCATTGGGGCTGCATCGCTGGGGCTGCATCGCTGGGGCTGCATCGCTGCTCGGAGCAGAGCAGGACGGGGTCGGGGTCGGGGTCGGGGCATGGCCTTCCAGCCGCCCTACTCCCCGAGCCTCTTCAGGAGGAGGGACTGGTAAGTGAGGGCTGCGGGGGTGAGGGGGGAGCACAGCCAGCCTGGGGGCTTGGGGACAGCGCCCTGGACTGCAGCTTCCATGGGCTGGGTGGTGCTGACACAGGGGGCTGTGCAGAATCCCCCCACAGGCGGCCCAGATGGGCCCACCAGGGAGAAAATGTTTTTTTTTCTCACATCCCCACATGAAGCCCGCGTGTCCCAGGGCACCTGCACGTGCCCTGCTGCATTCCCAGACAGCGCAGCATCCCCAGCCTGCCCTGGCACGGGGCTGTGATTTGTGGAGAGCTGCCTGGCCAGGGCTTGCTCCCAGCTCAGCTGTGCTGCCCTGTGCCTCAGTTTCCCTTTCTGATGGGGAAATTCCGCTCGAGGAAGGGGTGCAGCAGCACACCCACAAGTCAGGGTTCCCTGGCCTCTCCCAGCAGCCAAGTGCCAGCACATTGAGTACCCCCATCAGGGCACTCCGTGTCCTTTGGGGCACATGAGCCCTGCCAGCATTAACCCTTTTTTAGGTACTATGCCGTGTGGGGGTCTCCACACATCCAGCATCACCCTTATCATGTGTAAATGGCTCTGTGCAGGCGGGGGGACCTGCAGTGAGCACGGGGATTGCACAGGGCTGCGACACTCGGGGTGCACATGGGTGTGACACTCGGGGATTGCACAGGGCTGTGACACTTGGGGTCGCACACGCGTGTGACACTCGGGCGTGCACAGGGCTGTGACACTCGGGGATTGCACAGGGCTGTGACACTCGGGGTCACACACGGGTGTGACATCGGGGATTGCACAGGGCTGTGACACTCGGGGTCACACACGGGTGTGACACTCGGGGGTCGCACAGAGCTGTGACACTCAGGGGTGTACAGGGCTGTGACACTCGGGGGTGCACAGGGCTGTGCTGTGACAGGGCTGACACTCGGGGTCACACAGGGTGTGACACTCGGGGGTCGCACAGGGCTGTGACACTCGGGGGTGCACACGGGTGTGACACTCGGGGTCACACACGCGTGTGACACTCGGGGACAGCGCTGCAGTGCCGCCCGTGCCCGCGGGGGGGCTCCCCCCGCCCGGTGCGCGGTTATGCAACGGCGGGCGGGGCTCGGTGCGTGTGCGGTACCGGGGGGGGGGTTCGGTACCCCGGGATCCCTCTTCGGTACCCCGGTACCGCTGTTCGGTACCCCCGAACTGCTGACACCCAGGGGGGTGGTTGTTAGTGCTCCCGAGCTCGTTATGCACCCCGATTTTGTTCTGGTTTGGACCCCATCCCGCCGTTGCTGTTCGGCACCCGGGGCGTGTTCTGTACCCCGAATTTGTTCTGCACCAGCATGTCACTGCTCTGCACCCCAGATTTCTTGTTCTGCACCCCGGGTTGGCTCTGCAGCCTGCGGTTGTTTTGCTGTGTACCCCGGGTTTGTTCTGCACTCCGGGGCTGTTGTTCTGTACCCCGGGTTTGTTCCGTACCCCGGGTTTGTTCTGCACTCCGCAGTTGTTGTTTTGCAACCTCAGGGCGTGTTCTGTACCCGGGGCTGGTTCTGCACCCCGGGTTTGCTGTGCTCGCAGGTTTTCGTTTCCCCTCCCGCAGTTGTTTTTTTACGCCCGGGTTGTTTTTCCGCTCTGGTTTCTGTTGTTTGTCACTCCTGTTTCTGTTTGTTGGGCACCCCCGTTTCTGTTATGCGCCCCGATGTTTTAGCAACCCGTTTCTGGGTTTCGCTCCCGTTCCTGGGTTTCGCTCCCGTTCCCGCTTTGCAGCCCGGGTTCTGTTTTGAATGCCCCTGGCTGCCCGTTCCCTCCGGCCTCCCTCCACAGTCCCGGGCCCTCTGTGCAGGACCTGCAGCTGCAGCCCCAGTGCAGAGCTGCACGGGAGGGTTCACCCCGTCCCCAGCCCCAGAGGGTGCGGGTGCCCCCGGCCGAGCCCCACCCGGGGTGCCCGGGAGCGCAGAACGGGGGGCTGGGGGGTGCTGGGGGGCTCGGGGGTGCCCAGGGGTGCTGGGGGGGCTCAGGGATGCTCAGGGGTGCGGGCTGGGGGGCTGCTCTGGGGGTGCCGCTCTGGGGGTGCCGCCGGGCCCGGACTCTGCTTGCAGCACACGAGGGGCGCAGAGTGAGGGTGCAGATTTGGGGGGTTCTCGTGCCGTGCTGTGGTTTAACTGGAGGGGCTGCGGAAAGGGGCAATACCGGGGGTCAGTGTGCAATACCGGGGGGTCACTGCGGAGAACCGGGGCTCAGTGTACGGCACGGGGGGCAGTACCGGGGGGAATACCGGGGTGCAGTGTACCCCTCAGGGGGCAATACCGGGGGCAGCATGGAATACCGGGGGCAGTGTACCCCTCAGGGGGCAATACCGGGGGCAGTATGGAATACCGGGGGGCAGTGTACCCCTCGGGGGGCAATACCGGGGGCAGTATGGAATACCGGGGTGCAGTGTACCCCTCAGGGGGCAATACCGGGGGCAGTATGGAATACCGGGGCAGTGTACCCCTCAGGGGCAATACCGGGGGCAGTATGGAATACCGGGGGTACCCCTCAGGGGGCAGTATGGAATACCGGGGGCAGTGTACCCCTCGGGGGCAATACCGGGGGCAGTGTGTACCCCTCAGGGGCAATACCCAGTATCAGTGGGGCAATACCGGGGGGCAGTATGGAATACCGGGGTGCAGTGTACCCCCCTCAGTATGGAATACCGGGGGCAATACCGGGGGCAGTATGGAATACCGGGGGGCAGTGTACCCCTCAGGGGGCGGTACCGGCGGGCAGTACCGGCGCAGCCCCCGCCGCGGCGCTGCGGGCAGCGGGCGGGCCCGGCCGCGTTCGCCCCTCCCGGCAGGGCGGGCCCCGCCGATAAAAGCGGGGGCGGCGCGGGGGCCCCGCAGTGCGTTCAGCTCCGTCTGTGCGAGTGCGTGTGCCTGCGGCCCAGCCATGAGCACCGGCATGTACCAGTCCCCCATGGAGGTGGCTGTCTACCAGCTGCACAACTTCTCCATCTCCTTCTTCTCCTCCCTGCTCGGGGGGGATGTGGTCTCCGTGAAGCTCGATAACAGGTAGGGGCAGCCCGGCGTTCGCCGCAGAGATCGAGGAAGGGGCGCCCCAGTGCTGGGGGGGGCTGCTGCCACCCCAGGGATGAGATGGAGGGGACATTGCCGCTCCGGGAGGGGACATTGCCGCTCCGCAGCGCAGCACGAACACGGCCGGTGCCTGAATTCATGAATTCCCGTGGGGAGGGGTCGCCCCGCTGCAGCGGTGGCGGGGGAGGTTTGGCGCTGCACGGACCCGTGGGGAAGGGAGGTGTTCGGTGCTGACCCTCGGCCTCTCCGCTCTCTTGCAGCGCCTCCGGAGCCAGCGTGGTGGCCATCGACAACAAGATCGAGCAGGCGATGGTGAGCTGCCCCTCTCCCCGCACCTTCCCGCGGTGCTGTGCCCGGGGCGGGGGTCCCCGCTCCCCATCCCGCTGGGGCAGAGCCGCTCTTTGTCTGCGGCCGCTGGAGCTCATTGGCTCCGGGCGCTGCGCAGTGCGCAGGCAGCGGGGCTGGGCAGGCAGCGGGGCTGGGTAGGGAGGGGGCTCCAGGCCCTGGGGCTGCCAGAGCCGCGTTCCTGGGGGCTCGGGAGATCCAGCCCCCCGAATCCCAGGGCAGGGGAAGGGGCTGGAGAGTGCAGAGAGGTCAGAGAGGTGGCGGCTGAGGGAGCTGTGCTGGATGAGCACCAAGCCCTGGCCGGGGTTCCAAGGTTGGGGTGGGGAGGGATAGTCCTTGGGAAAAGCTTCTGCAGCGCTTGGCGCTTTCCCCAGCGCTTGAGAGCGGGAGGGAGGAGCAACCCCCAGGGCATTACTCTTCATTGATCGGTCTCTTCCGTGACCTTTTGCAGGATCTTGTGAAAAATCATCTGATGTACGCTGTGCGGGAGGAGGTGGAGGTCCTGAAAGAGCAAATCAAGGAACTGTTGGAGAAAAACTCCCAGCTGGAGCGTGAGAACAGCCTCCTCAAGACCCTGGCCAGCCCGGAGCAGCTGGAGAAGTTCCAGTCGCGGCTCCCGGCGGAGGTGCTGAGCCCCGAGGAGCCGAGCCCGGGCGTGGCTGCGCCGGCCCAGCACTCCGGGGGCTCTGCGGTGTAAGGTGGCTCTGTCCTCGGGGTGGGCAGAGCCACAGAACTCTTTCTACTTAATCTCCTGCAAAATCGTTTCCGCCTTCATCTCACACGAAGGACTGGCAGAGCCGGCGCTGAGCCGTGCCCTGGGGCAGCCTGGCCAGCCCGCAGAGCCAGCGGCCGCTCCTGCATGAGGAGGGCAGGGGCAGCTGAGCCCCCTCCCCAGCCGAGGCCCAGCAGGGCCAGGAGGAGATCTGTGGCACCTGGGCTGTGCTGGGGGCAGAGCTGGGCGCTGCTGGAGGAGCCCAGCCCGCCGTGGCTGCTTTCTGCAGGGGGTGTCTCCTCCTGGCCAAACCCGGCGCTGCAGGGGGAGCAGTGTGTGCTGAGCAGAGCAGATGTGTCCCACGAGCCACCCAGGGCCTGCAGGAGCCCGACCCACACCGAGCAGCACCCGGGTGGCAGCTGCAGCGCAGACCTGGCTGGACGCACAGCACCGTGGGGATTACAAGGACAAAAAGCTTGTTTTGTTAGCTTGGGCATCTTCTGTAGCTGTGTCTGTGTGTGAACGTGCACGAGAGGTGCCTGTGGGGCTGTGGGGTGCCCGCCTGGGTCAGCCATGCCCCCCTGAACAGCTGGAAGGCACATTGGAATGGTGAGCGCCTGTCAGGGGCAGCCAGCGACAGCAAGTGGCACCGAGGAGGGGACAGACTCACTCCCCCTGGCATCCCACCTGCCAGAGCCGTGCAGAGCGCTGGGAGGACCTGGACTGACCTCTGGGCAGAGCCACAAGGCGGCTGTGCTCTCACCCTTGGGGTGCAGAGCCAGCCCTGCCCTCTGTCCCTGGCCTGGTCTCTGGGATGTGACGGGACATTGCTGTTGATGTCAGAAGCGGTGACACTGTTGTGTAAATCTAGATAGAAATGGCAATAAACTTTACTTTTTATATATACCTGTGTATCTGTGCATATCAAGCTGTGTCTGTGGCTGGGAAGAGGGGGGACAGTGGTGGCACTGGGGAAGAGGCTGGGAATTGCTGGAATGGGACTGGTGGGGATACTGGGCTGGTGCTGCTCCCCAGCTGGGAAAGCCTGGCAGCTCTCCACCTTTGCAAGGGGGGTTTAGTTCCCCTTGGATGGCCCTGGCTGAGCCAAGGTGGGGTTTTGGGTATATGAGCAGGGGCTGGATGTGTGGTAGGGAAAAGTACTGTGAACCTGTGGGTGTCTGTCCCCTGTGTCACACCTGTGCAGGGCAGACTTGGGGGCACAAGCAGAAAGGAAACTCTTCTCAGGCTTTGTGGAGCTGTATGTAGCCCCAGCTCTGCTCTTCCTCTGGTGTTTTTGTTCTCACAGCCATCGTTGATACTTTGGGGTTGTTTTTTTTCATTTTGGGCCATCTCAAAACATGATATGAGGGTAAGAGGATGGGTTATCTGTATTGAACAGTGCTGGACAGGGGTGGGGAAAGCCCCAACCCTGTTCTAGGGCACAGCCAGCCTTTGATTCAGCCCCATGGGGTGTGTGAGGGAGGGCAAAAAACCCCAAACCCTCCATCTCTGGGGCTGCTACAGGTTGAAGCCTGAAGGTGTTTGTGCAGAGCCCCAGGCTGGCAGGATGTCTGAAGGCAGGTGTCCTCCCCAGGGTTTCTGGGGACACAGCTCCTGGGCCATGCAGGGCCACCCTGGGCTGGCAGGGCCAGGGAGCAGTGGGTGGCCGTGCCCTGAGCTGGGGTAGCCCAGCTCCCCATGGTTTCATGTCTCTGCTGTGGTGAGAGCAGCTCAGCCCCAGCCCTGTGTGAGTCATGGTGGAGCTGAGGGTGGTTGGCACCCTGGAAACATGGGGTAAACAGCAAAACACAGGCTACAGGGGCTTGAAATGGTTGTTGGGTGGCTTTCCCCTCCCTGTCCTGTCTGTCCCAGCACGGTGAGCACACAGCAGCCTGGTGCAGGCAGCCCTGCAAGTGCTCCAGTGCAGGGCACACACATATTCCTCGTGGGTACACGTGTGGTGACTTTCCCTGTGTGTCTGAAGACTTTTCCTGTGTGTGTGCAAACAGGTTCAGGCCCCTCTGGCACTCACACACAGGCACTGCAGCAGCCTGTGGGGGACACACTGCAGCCCCCGAGCTGCCAGCCTCAGGGCAGCTGGATCCAGCTGTGCTCGCGCTGGCCAGCGCACAGCTGGCTGTTGGGGTGCTGGGCAGGGCTCCTGCCGTCCCTCTCCTGCCATCCCTCTTGGCTGGGGAAGGTTTGGGGGTGCTGGGCAGGGCTCCTGCCGTCCCTCTTGGCTGGGGAAGCTCTGGCCTGCAGCAGTGGGGTCTGTGCCCCATTTGCTCTAATTGCACCCCTCCATCCAGCTGCATCCAAGGGGTGCAGTGATGGTGTTGGGGTCCTGTTTGCTGCCTCTCCCCGTCCTCTGTCCCCTCCCCACAGCACAGAGGCACACTGGAACAGGCTGACAGAAAAGGGCTGGGCTGGGGGGTCTGTAGGTGGTGCTTGGTGCAGCCAGGGCAGGTGAGCAGCACAGGGTGGGATTTGGAGCAGGGAGGGGGTTTGGAGCAGCACAGGGTGGGATTTGGAGCAGGGAGGGGATTTGGAGCAGCACAGGGTGGGATTTGGAGCAGGGAGGGGGTTTGGAGCAGCACAGGGTGGGATTTGGAGCAGGGAGGGGATTTGGAGCAGCACAGGGTGGGATTTGGAGCAGGGAGGGGGTTTGGAGCTGCACAGGGAGGGCAGCAGGATCTGGGGGTCTGCCCAAGGGTCAGGATTCAGGGGAGACACCCCCAGCCCTGCACATTCTCACTCCTTCCCCGGGTTCTCCTGGGGAGATTCCACTCCAGCCAGGCAGAAGGGCCTTATGCAACATCCCTGCCTGTTCCTCAGAGGAACAGCCCGTCCCAGCCCAGCCCAGCCCGCAGGGAGCCCTGCACAGACACAGTGTGGGATTTTCCACGCAGTGCTGGGGCACCCACGGATCCAGGTCCTGCCACAGTGCCCAGGGCCTGGCAGGCTGGGAGGGGAAAGCTGTGCTGTGCAGAGAGGCTCCACTGAAGGGTGGCACTGGGGGTCCCAAACCAGCCCAGGCTGTCCCTGCACTGGGGGTCCCAAACCAGCCCAGGCTGTCCCTGCACTGGGGGTCCCAAACCAGCCCAGGCTGTTGCTGTCCCAGTGCCGTGCCACCCTTGTACAGCTGGGGATCCAGCCCAGCCGTGCCCTCTGCTCAGGGCTGGGACAGGGGCCACCAGCCCCTCAGGGCTTTTGGGCAGGTGCCAGGGCAGGGTCCCCCTGGCAGGAGCACTGCCCAGCCCTGTCCTCCAGCCCAGCACGCAGAGGGCAGAGGCTCCTCGAGGTGCCCAGGGCTGTGCTGGGGTGCCCAGGGCAGGGCTGCAGGGATGGGGACACCGTGTTCCCTGGTGGTTTGTGTCCCCAGCACCCTGCCCTGACAGAGCCACAGGCTGCTGTTGGTGTCAGGAAGTGAAACAAACAGCAGGCAGTAACCTGGCAGCACCACCGCAGTGCACAGGCTGCTCCCCACTGCTGCTGGCAGCTCAGCACCACCAGCTGCCCTGGCACAGCACCTCTCCCTGCCCTGCCTGCTGCTGGGCATGCCCAAGGACAGCAGCTCCTCATTCCCTCAGTCCTCAGGCACCCTCCCTGCATCCTCCTGTGCTGCAGGATGAGTTTCCCCACAAAAAAAATAAAATAATGCCATGATTTTAGGCTCGTGGGCTGCAGCTGTGTCCCCAGCCTGGTCAAGTCCTGTGGGGGAAAAAGCCTGTCAGCAGGGCCTGTTGCAATAGGGCAAGAGGGACAGAGCTAGATTGGATATAGGAAAGGAGTTTTTTACAATGGGGATGGTGAGACCCTGGCACAGGCAGGAGCAGAGATGCTGTGGCTGCCCCATCCCTGGCAGTGTGCAAGGCCAGGCTGGACAGGGCTGGGAGCAGCCTGGAATGGTGGAAGGTGTCCCTGCCCACAGCAGGAGGGTGGAATAGGTGACCTTCAGAGGTCTCTTCCAACCCAGACCATTCTGGGATTCTGTGATTTGTGGCTCTTTGGTCTGGCTGGGTCCAGCTGTCCCTGCAGGCCCCTGCAGGGCTGTCACAGTTCTGGGAGCCAGACGTGCTGGCTGCCCTTTCCTCCCCGCCCAGCTGGAGAAAGGGTAGCCCAGTGAGGAGCCATCTGCCCAAATTCTGCCACGGCTCAGCACACAGGGAGCCGCAGCTTTGTACCTGTGGCGAGGTGGCTTTGTGTGTAATCCTCTGCACAGACACTCCCCAGGGCTGGACACCTGTGGGACCTGCTGTGGCAAAAGGACTTCGGCTTCCCAGGTGAAACAAGGCCAAACAGCCCCAAGGAGCCCAGCTGAGGGGCAGGGGGAAGGGGAAGGGACGGAGTGTGCGGGATTGTGTTAGGGAAAAGCAGCAGATACTGTGCAGTGACAGCACCAAAGACAAAAGTTGCTGAGGCAGGTGGAAAATGGGTCATGCAGGAGGAGGACAAGAGTTCAAAAGACACAAACAACCTGAGGTGCCTCCTGCCCGTCCGTGGCAGGGCCAGCGACAGCTCTCGGGAGGTTAATGGGATCATTAGTGGCGATAAGGAGGCAGCTAAGCAGTAAAATGTTCCTCAGAAAGTGAACTTCCTCATTCCAGCCAAGAAAGGGAGATTGGTTCAGAGCAAACAGCAGCAGGATAAACAACTCAGTTAGAAACAGCAAGTTCTGGAAGGCAGACAAACAGCCCAGACCCGGAAGGTTTCGTGTGGGAAGAGCCGCGCTCGGAGCAAACACTTCCCCATGGGACTGCCACTTACTGAATGAGCTCTTGGGCTTACAGAAGGTGCCAGGGATTAGCTGGGATTTAGGGGCCTGGGGGACCTGGCCAATTTGCTTTAATTGATCGTTAGAAACAGCATAATCCCCAGGAAAATCAGTGTGGGAAATCCGGGCGCCAGGCTCCAGACTTTGCAGGGATTTAAAAGAAGGCCCGAGCCACGAAGGGGCTGCCTCCACTGGAGGAGGCTTTGAGATGGGAGGTTTGTGCTGTGCCTGACCCTCTGGGGGCTGCCCATGGTGTGCCCAGTGCCCAACTGGTGCCTGAGCCCTGCCTGAGCCCTGCCTGAGCCCTGCCTGTGCCCTGCCTGAGCCCTGCCTGTGCCCTGCCTGAGCCCTGCCTGTGCCCTGCCTGAGCCCTGCCTGTGCCCTGCCTGTGCCCTGCCTGAGCCCTGCCTGAGTCCTGCCTGCAGCAGCAGCTGCCCACACCGCCTGGCTCCCAGGGCAGAGCACAGAGCAGAGGGCAGGGGCTGCCCTGCACCGCGGGCAGGGCTCTGTGCCCCGCTCCCCCATCCCCCTGCCCTGGAGCCCTGGGCTGCCTGCAGGCCCTGCTGAGCAGGACAGGCTGCTGGTGGCTCGGTGTGGGTGACAGTGACGGGGGAGCAGCCCTGTGCCAGGTTCACACCATCTCCAGACGCTGACACGGACATTTCTCTGGGCTCAGCACTCAGGTCTCCCTGGCATTCGAGGTGTTTGCTGCCAGCCTCCCCAGCAGTCAATGATTACCCAGGATGGAGGTTACCCAGGAGCCATGGGGACAGTAACCCAGCAGGAATGACATCCCCAGGCAAACACGGGCTGTGCTGGCAGGGCAGGGTGCCAGGCACACACAGCTCTGTGCTGGCACAGCCAGGGCTGCCTGCTGGTGGGCACAGAGCCCCCAGCCCCCCTGCCCTCTAGAGCCAGACCCCATTGCCACCATGGGTCAGCTGGGACAGCCCCTCTGCTCCAGGGGACGCTGGCCCTGCTGCCACAGGGATCAGGGGCTGGCAGGACATCACTCAGGCTGTGCCCAAACGTGTTTGTTGTGTCTGAGCCCTCCTCTGCCCCGCCACCCTGCCTGGGGCTGGCCTGCCAGGCCAGCTGGGGCTTGCCTTCACAGCAGGACATATCCTACCTCGGGGAGCACGAGCTGCAGGGATTTTCTGGTGTTTGCTTCTTGCTGTGGAGCCACCCTGGCATTTCAGAGAAGGGGACTCAGGTGAAGGGGTCACTGCAGCAGGCACCAGGGGTACCCAGGGCTTGGGAGGGATAGCAAGAGCTGGGCTGCAAAAAGCCACTGCTGTGCTGGAGGATGGATGGGCTCTGTTTGTACTGTGCAAAGCAGCACAACACGTCCAGCCTCTCCCCTCCATCCCTGCAGAAACTTCCCCCTCAAGCTTCCTGCACTCTCCTCTCAGTCAATTCAGTAATTATTTTGTGCCCACAGCAGAAGGTAAAACAGTTAAAGACAGTCCTTGGCCACCTCCGAGCCAAACACAGTTAAACTTCCCGTCCCAAAGGTCCTAGAGGTGTGAAGTGGGGCTGCTGACCTGCTGGGAGCATTGTGGTGCTCTGGAACATGGAACATCAGCATGGTCCCGTTTTTAAAGAGCAGACTCTGGTAGAAGGGTGATTGATCACAGCAGAGCTCCAGAGCAGCCCGTGGAGGGTGCCTGAGCCAGGGGCTGCAGGCAGGTTTGTCTGTGGGTCTGGATGCCCCAGGCTGCCCTGGCCTGCCCTGCAGCCCCCAGCACGGGCTGCCCACCAGGACACAGCTGAAGAGCTGGCAGGGGCTGCAGCTGCCTTGGGGCCCTGGGGAGGTGGTCCCAGGGCGGGGGGTGACCACTGCCAGGCGTGGGGCTGGTGGCCACAGCCTTGCCAGCAGCCTGTTATTGATTCTCCAGGAATCAAACACCTTTGGACTGGGGAAGGTTCGAGCTCGGGGAAGGCAGGGGCAGAGTCCAGGCTGGGCTCTGCCTGTCTGGGCTCCTCAGCCGGTGCTGCCAGGCTGGGAACACTCACTCAGGGTGAACACACTGCCCAGGGCTGGTGCAGGCTGTGAGCACAGCCCAGGAGGGCTCGTGTCTGTCCCAGCAAGGTCCCAGCTCAGTGCCATCCCATCTTGGTGCAAGGGTCCATCAGCCCAGCGACAGCACAGAGAGAGGAGAGAGCAGGAGAGCTTGTCCTGGGTGTCTGCAGGCTGTGTCCATCACAGCACTGACCCCGCAGCAGTGACCAGCCCCTGCACCCTGCCCTGTGCCCAGTGCCCAGCCCCTGCCCTGGGCTCACAGCCCCAGCCCCTGCCCTGTGCTCACAGCCCCAGCCCCTGCCCTGGGCTCACAGCCCCAGCCCCTGCCCTGTGCTCACAGCCCCAGCCCCTGCCCTGTGCTCACAGCCCCAGCCCCTGCCCTGGGCTCAGCCCCAGCCCCCAGCCCCAGCCCCTGCCCTGGGCTCACAGCCCCAGCCCCTGCCCTGTGCCCAGTGCCCAGCCCCTGCCCTGGGCTCACAGCACAAGGCACCATGGCCACTGTGGCTGTGTTGGCCGCTGTGGCTTCCAGCCGGGAGCAGCTTCCTCCCATGGCAGCTGCCAATTAAACCAATTTCTTGGATGGCTGCAGCCATGCAGGAGCTGGAGGCTTTGTAGTTTGGGGCCACCCCCAGGGTCTCCCTGTGTCCCTGCCCTCCCCAGCCCCAGGCAGCACTGCTCTCTCGTGTAGCACGTGGCCCATCCCTCCAGTGACCCTGCTGCTCCCCACGAGCCTTGCTGGGAACAAATCCCAGCAGGAGCCGTGCTGGGGCTGTCCTGGCCCCAGCAGCACAAAGGAGCAGTGCCACGCTGGGCTGTGAGCCTGGGGCACCTCTGAAGCTGCCGCCAGCCCGGCCCCGCTGTGCCCAGGATTGTGGCACCAAGCAGAGCAGCACTTCAAAGCCTTCCTGCCTCAGCTCCCAGCACAGAGAGGGGCAGGGAACAGGGGCAAGCCAGGGCCAGGGCCCCCACGGGGCTGGGCTTCAGGTGCCTTCCCTCTCAGAGACCCCCCTCCATCCCCCAGAGCTCAGCTCCAGCAGGGAACAGGCACTGAGTGCTGGGGTGAGCAGGGACAGGAGCCCTGCAGGGGCCAGAGCAAGGCCCAGGAGCACAGACAGCACTGGGGGCCAGCAACATGGATGTGACAGTGATGGCCAGGGACATGGATGTGACAGCGATGGTCAGGAACATGTGACAGTGATAGGAACAAGGATTTGACACTGATAGGAGCATGGATGTGACAGTGATGGCCAGGGACACAGATGTGACTCTGATGGCCAGGAACAAGGGGAGCTTTGAGGCTGAGCTGGTCGCTGCAGGACACAGGAGCTGCACTCCCACAAGCCCAAATGGATGGACAGACAGACAGCACGGTGGCACAATGGCATGATGACACGGTGACATCTGTGCTGTCTCACACGGAGGATGCAGAAAACTCCTGGGTGTGACTCCAGGGCTCAGGGACAAGGGGAGCAGGGCCAGCACCCAGCAGAGAGCCTGGATGGCAAAGCACTGAGCAGCAGAGGCCGTGGGCTCCTTGGCTGGGTAATTATTGTTATTGTTGTTATTGTTGTAATTACAATAACAGCAACAGCTACGGCTGGCTGCCGTTGCATCACTGCTGGCATCACTGCCATTGTCACCGCGGTGGGAAAGTGACACTGCAGGGCAGGCAGCGCCCCAGCCAATGTCCCTGCAGGGTGTCCCTCCCTGGGCACTGTCCCTGCAGTCTGTCCCTCCCTGGGCACTGTCCCTGCAGTCTGTCCCTCTCTGGGCACTCACAGCAGTCTGTCCCTGCAGTCTGTCCCTCTCTGGGCACCCACAGCAGTCTGGACACACCCTGGGGAAGCAGGGAGCTCCTGTTTCTCGCGGGCCTGAGCACCCTGGGGCACCCTGCAGCATTTCCAGCAGCCCCAGCTGCTCTGGGACAGAGCCCACCCCTCTCTGCCCAGTGCCACCATCACTGCAGGGCAGCTCCTTCCCAGCCCAGAGCTAAGCCCTGCCCCGAGCCAGGCCTGGATCACGCTGAGGGTTTGTGGAGCAGCAGCTCTGCCTGCTGGAGCAGCACATGGTGGGAACACGGGAGCCCAGGCAGAGCCCCTGGGCTGTGGGGCAGCCCAGCAGCGCCCAGAGCGCCGCTCAGAGCTCCTGAGTGACACACAGGGAACGTCACTGTGCCAGCCCTGCCGTGGCTCTGCGCCCCTCTGTCCCTCTGTCTGTCCCATGCTGGCTGTCTGTCCCTGCAGCCCTGCAGCTCCCAGCCCTGCAGCAGCCCGTGCCAGGCCTGGCCCACGCAGGAGCTGCTGCTTGCCCATGCCCATGTTTGGGTGTTTTGGAGCTGGGGATGACTCAGATCTCTGCTCCTGGCACTTGTTTACCGGCATGGGTGGGAGCAGCAGGAGCTGCTGCCGTGGTGGCCGTCACTGCCCAGCGTGTCCCCACGTGAGGCTGCCCCTGCCACCCGCTCCTGTGCCCTGTCCTGTGCCAGCCCTGCTCAGGGACAGTCCTGTGCCCTGTCCTGTGCCAGCCCTGCTCAGGGACAGTCCTGTGCCCTGTCCTGTGCCAGCCCTGCTCAGGGACAGCTCCTGTGGGGTTCCTGGGGATTCCTGAGGATTCCTGGGGGTTCCTGGGGGTTCCTGGGGGTTCCTGGAGCCTCCCAGCAGCCCCTCAGCTCCCCCCATGCTGCTCTAGGCACCCCTTCCAGCCCTCCTGGCCACCCCAGCTCCCTCTGGTCTCTCCTTTGGCTGCTCCCTGTGGACATCCCCGGGCTGGGCACCCCCATCCCCAGCCCAGCTCCTGCTCTGGAAGCAGGAACCGAAACCCGTCCCTTCCTGCTGCCCACGGTGTCACACAGCACGGCCCAAAATAGCCCCAAAGCCCTAAAATAGCGCTGCCCACTCAGGCAGCTGGGCCCTGAGCAGGGCCGGGTGAGCAGGAGGGAGCAGCCCCAAAGCCGCATCCCTGAAGCATCCCTGGAGCATCCCTGCACCATCCCTGCACCATTACAAACCAGCACAAACCAGCACAAACCAGCACAAACCAGCACAAACCAGCACAAACCAGCACAAACCATCGCAAACCAGCACAAACCATCACAAACCATCACAAACCATCACAAACCAGCACAAACCATCACAAACCATCGCAAACCAGCACAAACCATCACAAACCATCACAAACCAGCACAAACCATCACAAACCAGCACAAACCAGCACAAACCAGCACAAACCAGCACAAACCAGCACAAACCATCACAAACCAGCACAAACCATCACAAACCATCGCAAACCATCACAAACCATCACAAACCATCACAAACCATCACAAACCATCACAAACCATCACAAACCATCACAAACCAGCACAAACCATCACAAACCATCACAAACCAGCACAAACCAGCACAAACCAGCACAAACCAGCACAAACCACAAACCAGCACAAACCATCAGCAAACCAGCACAAACCATCACAAACCATCACAAACCAGCACAAACCAGCACAAACCATCCCAAACCAGCACAAACCAGCAAACCATCACAAACCAGCACAAACCAGCACAAACCACCATCACAAACCATCACAAACCATCACAAACCAGCACAAACCATCACAAACCATCACAAACCAGCACAAACCATCACAAACCATCACAAACCAGCACAAACCATCACAAACCAGCACAAACCATCACAAACCAGCACAAACCATCACAAACCATCACAAACCATCACAAACCA
The DNA here is from genome assembly GCA_030060385.1 of Muscicapa striata striata. Taxonomy (NCBI): domain Eukaryota; kingdom Metazoa; phylum Chordata; class Aves; order Passeriformes; family Muscicapidae; genus Muscicapa; species Muscicapa striata. The sequence continues at coordinate 3,327,542 of JAREIS010000114.1, forward strand.
GCACAAACCATCACAAACCATCACAAACCATCACAAACCAGCACAAACCAGCACAAACCAGCACAAACCAGCACAAACCATCACAAACCATCACAAACCAGCACAAACCAGCACAAACCAGCACAAACCAGCACAAACCATCACAAACCATCACAAACCAGCACAAACCAGCACAAACCAGCACAAACCATCACAAACCAGCACAAACCATCACAAACCATCACAAACCGCAAACCAGCACAAACCATCACAAACCAGCAAACCATCACAAACCATCACAAACCAGCACAAACCAGCACAAACCATCACAAACCAGCACAAACCAGCACAAACCATCGCAAACCAGCACAAACCATCACAAACCAGCACAAACCATCACAAACCATCACAAACCAGCACAAACCAGCACAAACCATCGCAAACCATCACAAACCATCACAAACGCCCGTTGCTGTGGCGACAGCGCAGCCCGGCGGCTTCCGGCCACAGCATCGGGTGACATGACGTCATGGCTGTGACTCAGGGCTGGCCACCGGCCCCGCCCGCCCCCGAGCCCCCCGCGCCCCTCCCGAGCATCTCCGGCTGCCCCGGAGCTCCAGCCGGCAGCGCGGGGAGCCCGGCTCCGCACGGGGGTTCAGAGTGGGGCCCCAGCTCCCCGAAGGTGTCCTCATCTCCCCAGGGCTGTCCCCAGCTCCCCAGATGTGTCCCCAGCTCCCCAGATGTGTCCCCAGCTCCCCAGATGTGTCCCCAGGGCTGTCCCCAGCTCCCCAGAGGTGTCCCCAGCTCCCCAGGACTGTCCCCAGCTCCCCAGAGGTGTCCCCAGCTCCCCAGGACTGTCCCCAGCTCCCCAGGGCTGTCCCCAGCTCCCCAGGGCTGTCCCAGCTCCCCAGAGCAGAAATGCTTCCAGCCCCTCAGGTTAATCCTGATCCCAAACCATGCGGGGTTCAGGAGCCAGGGGAGGGACCAGGAGAGTGGCTCTGGGGGAAGCCAGGGGCAAACGATGCCTGTTCAGGATCAGCCACCCCGAAATGCTCACAGCACCTCCGGAGAACCTTCATCCCCCTCGATAACGCTCGGGTTACATAAAACCGCCTTTCCTGTTCTCTCTCCCCAGCTCTGCTCCACTGGGGGAGCCCCCAGCTCCCCTTGTCACCAGCCAGGGCACCCCGGCTGGCCTCCCACTCCCTCCAGGATCCCCCGGTGCCCCTGCTGCCTGTTTGTGTGCTGCTGCCCTGGTTACAGCCACTGAGTCACCACCAAACCCCTCTCACAGGCACGAAAGCCCCGGCTCATATTTTCCATGGGATTCCTACAACTCATTCACCCTTCTGAGGTGGGGAGAGACGTTGCCTGAGGTGGACAGAGCTGTTGACATCACAGGGATGTCCCAGGGACCAGGAGCTGCCAGGAGCTCCCCCGAGCTCTGCAGGGCTGCTGGGGCTGCTGGGGCTGTGAGGGAGGGGATTCCTTCACCCTCCTGGAGAACGGACCAGGAGAAACCCTCCCCAGCAGTGAGCAGCCCGTGTGGGTCAGTGCTGGCCCTGCTCCGTGCCCGGGCTGCTCAGCCCTCCCCTCCACACCCCAGTTTTGCAACGCTGTGAAACGGCCCCCAGCTCCTGGAGCCCCCCCAGCACCGGGAGGAACCAGCATCTGGAAGGGATCAGCACAGAGCCACTGCGGGGAAAGGGGAGGGCTATAAATAGCAGCAAGTTTCCAAATCAAAGCTTTAGAAACAACAACAACAAGCAAAGAGCACAGGCTGAGGCGCTGGCTTTTCTGCCCAGCGTGTTTTTATAGATAGTCATTTTTTATTCCGAGCTTGTTTTCAATCTTCCCTTACTGCTGGGATGTTCTGGTCTGTCCTCTTTCCCACTGGGCAGCTTCCCAGACACAGATTTCTTGGAAGGTTGTAACCTCTTTTAGTAGATTTTAAATTACTCTCAGGCAGGAATGGGCCAGGACTCATTTTGTGCTCGTGTAGCAGGACGGGCTTGTCCCTGGTCTGGGGGAGCCCCAGGGCTGGCCATGGTGGCCCAGGGGTGTGGTGGCACCTCAGGGAGGATGCCAAGGTTCCATCCAAGTGGAAGGGTGATGTTTTGTGGGGCAGCCCGTGGTGATGGGAAGGTCTGAGCTCCTGCAAGCAGAGTCAGGCTGCACACCTGACCCTGACCCTCATGGCTGGGAGCTAGTGCTGGCAGAAAACTGAACTGGAATCATTGCCTGGGGTCTCCTTTGGAGCACCCAGAGGAATGGATGAGGGTTTCCTTTGGAGCATCCTCGAACAGTGGCCTTGGAATAACCCAAGCTGTGGCTGCCCCAGCCCTAGCCCTGCTCTGGGCTCTGCACCCCTGAGCTCTCCCCACTGTCCCTTTGTGTTCCATGGGCTGGCACGGTCCCACAGTCATCTCCAGCCTCTCACAGCACCACAGCTGCAGGGGTGCCCCCTTCCTGGCTGGTCTGTGGCCCCAGTGCCATCCAGGGTCCATCTGTCCTGCACAACAGTGGCCCCCAGCTCCTGGTGATGTTGCAAGACAAGGGAACTGGGAGAAATTGCACCTTTTCCCCAGCAAGCTGCTGTCCAGGCTGAATCCCCGAGCACAGCTCCAGCTCCTGGAGCCCCGTGTCCCTGCTCCCTCCCTGCCAGGCTCCTCAGTGGCTGTGAGCTGCCCTGGCCCTGGGCAGGGTGGCTGTGTGGCCTCCTCTGCAGAGGTGCTGCCGTGTTTATCCCAGTTTATTGCCCCTGGAGCTGTTTTGCTGGAAGGGCTGTGGTCTGGCAGGCTCTGCCCTGGCAGCAGTGCTGTGCTGCAGCCCAGCCAGGGTGGCATGACACACTCATTTGAGAAACAACCTTGTAAATCTGCTTAATTCACTCCATGAATCATTCCTGCTGCCTGTGGGCTCCCTTCTCTGAGCCAAACCCTGCTGCAACCCCGCTCTGGGAAAGGACACAGGTGAGTTGTACCTGGGCAGTGTCCCCTGAGCCCAGCACTGCCTGCTCTGAGCCCCCTGCCCTGCCCAGCACACCTGCCCTGCCCAGCACACCTGCCCTGCCCAGCACACCTGCCCCTCCTGCAGGGTGCTGGCAGATGCTCAGCACCTTGGTGCCACATCCAGGACTCTGTGGCATTGCAGAGTCAGCCCCAGCTCCCTGTGCTGGCCTCAGAGCCCCTGGAGCACCCCCAGGTGCCTCTGCACCCCCCCGTGCAGCATCCAGCCCGAGCCAGAGCAGCTCTGCCCCGCCGGGAGGCACAGGAAGGGACACAGGGACATGGACATTCGTCATGTCCCTGAAATAGCAAACTGGGCTGTGGGGCTGTGGCTGCAGGAGTCCCAGACTGAGTCCCAGCCTTAGGTGACAACCCCAGTTTTCTTTTTAAAGACAATGACACTGAAACGAGTTTCCTTTGAGTTTCCTGTGTTCCCAGTTATGGAAGAGAAAATCTGGGAACCTCTCTAAATCCACACTAATAACATCAGCAGAGGAAATGTCGTTGGAGAGAATGTGAAAAGATGTGACAAAGCCCCAAATCCGTGGCACCCTGGGGACTCGGAGTCCCAGGATCCCTCCTGTGCCTGTGGCAGCCCCACCTCTGATACGTGACCAGCCACAGCATCCTCCTCAGCTGTGCCAGCCTGGACAGCATCCCAGTGCCTGGGGAAAAGGCTTGTGGAGATGGAGGAAAACCCAGGGTGAGCCACCAGGGCTCTGCTGACGCTGCACAAAGTGGAAGCACTGTGCTCTGTGGAAGAGCTTGGCCGAGTTCAAGGTCGAGGGCTGTAAATTCCTTGTTATTTTTAACTGCAGGATGGTAGCTGGCTGAAAACAAAAGGAAGAATAGCTGGGATTCGGAGAGGGAGAGGAGGTGGATGTTTCTGCCTGTTGAAATGAGGGTGAAACCTTAAGAAAGAGGCAGGGGTGGGAGCAAACAGGTGGTGCAGGAGAGGGGCACTCAGGATGAGCAGAGTGGCCTGGGCTGCTCGAGGGAAACCTCCAGATCCCTGTCCCTGAGCCCAGAACAAGCCAGGCAATAAAAGGGGATTTCCTTGCTCAAAGCCTCTGCTACAAGCACAAACCTGTGCCTTGGCCTTCTCCCAGGGCTGCTCTGCTGTTGTGCCTCGTGCTGCAGCCCTCCCTCTCCGTCAGCTCTGACTGCATGTGCTCCAGACACTGGGGACAATCCCAGCCCTGCACCCACAGACACTGGGGACAATCCCAGCCCTGCACCCCACAGACACTGGGGACAATCCCAGCCTTGCACCCACAGACACTGGGGACAATCCCAGCCCTGCACCCCACAGACACTGGGGACAATCCCAGCCCTGCACCTACAGACACTGGGGACAATCCCAGCCCTGTACCCCACAGACACTGGGGACAATCCCAGCCCTGCACCCCACAGACACTGGGGACAATCCCAGCCCTGCACCTACAGACACTGGGGACAATCCCAGCCCTGTACCCCACAGACACTGGGGACAATCCCAGCCCTGCACCTACAGACATCACCCCTGCCAGCTCTGCAGCCCTGGCAGCACAGCACAGGCAGAGGCTGCGGGGACACAGGGACACAGCGCTGCAGGGCACACAGAGTGACAGCCAGCAGAGCTGACAGCCAGCCAGTGTCTCCCCATGCCTGGCAGTGCCAGGCTGGACAGCTCTGCCAGCAGGAGAGGTGAACGTGGGGAGAGACTTCATGGTCTGGTCAGACCCCAGAGCAAACAAAGCAGCATGATCCAAGGAGCGAGGGGCAGGCCCTGCATGGGGACAGAGCCACTGTGCTGGCACACAAAGGCCCCTTCAGTGCCCTGCAGAGATGGGCAGTGTGTGCAGTGGCACTGGATCTGGGACAGGGACAGTCACAGTGCGAGCCCTCCTCAGACAGAAAAGCCTTTGTGAGCCAGGGGCACCCCCAGCCCTGCAGGCACCAGACGGGACTGAGCACAGCCCAAGCACAGGGCTGGGCTCCCCTGGAGCCCCCAGAGCCAGCCGGGGTGATGGCAGAGACTGGGGAGTGTGGGAGCACCGTGAGCATCAGCACAGCTCAGCTGGCTCCTTCCAGCCAGAGCCTGAGCATCAGGGCGTGCCCATGGCTCTGGGGACATCCCTGCCACTGCCACTGCCACTGCCACTGCCAGGCTGGGCTGCACAGCCAGGGCTGCTGCTCCCCCTCATCCCTGCCAGGGTCTGTGCTCCCCCAGCCAGGTGAGGCTGCTCCTCTGCAGACTCACTGCAGGGCACCTGACAGAAAAGGAGGCAGACACAAAAAGCCTCCAGCCTTTTGCAGAGAGCTGTTGCTGCTCCTCTGGGATGTGCCAAGCTGCCAGGGCCATTGCATGGCCAGCCCAGCCGAGCCCTGGGGCAGGGCAGAGCCAGCACTGGGGACAGGGACCCACAGGAGCCCCGGGCAGGGGCTGCCCCAGGAGCACAGGGGCAGGGGTGGGAGCAGTGCCAGGGCTGTGGTGCCCAGTTAATGAGCCCAGGAGCATCACAGGAGCCAACCATGGCTTAGCCCAGCCTGGGGCCCTGCTGCACCAGCCTGGGTGCTCCTACACCTTTCACTCCCCAGGTGTTGGGCACGTGGACGAGCCAAGCCTGGAAGGTGCAGCGTGCTCCAAGGACAGAGCAGGGAGGACATGCTCTGCTGCCAGCAGCTGCTGCCTCAGCCCTTGTTTTCAGCTCCATGCAAGCAGGAAACCCTGGGCCATGGTGAAATCGGATCCCTATGTCAACAATTACAAAGGGGAGGGCCAAGGAAGAAACTTTGCTTTGTTGGCACAACTCTGCCCAGGGAAGAAAACAGAGCCCATGAGCCAGCCCAGAAGTATTTGTGCTGGGGAAAAACAAGCCATGAGTAAAAGAGAGGCACGGAGATGGGGCTCACTCCACACCTCCCTCTGGGACCAGCTTCAGCTGAGCAGATCCTCGAGGACAGAGAAGCTCCTAAGGAGCAGAATTATACAATTATAGAATTATAGAATACCCTGAGCTGGAAGGGACCCACAATGACCTTCAAAGTCTAACTCTCCTACCAAGGAGGAGATGGTATCTCAGCAGGGAGCTCTTCTCACTGGGCTGGGGATAACCCACCTTTGAGCCAAGCCTGAGGCAGCCAAATGAGAACTGAAACAGCTGCTGGGATCCCCTCAGCCAAGAGCACCTGGGTGTCCCCATGGCCAGTGGCATGCTGCCCACACAAACTGGAGGTCACCTCTGCCCTGGGGACCCATCCTCTCTGCAGGGCAGGGAAAGAACAAATGTTCTGCTGGTGTCCGGGTTACAAGCCCAGCCTGCACCCCGGCGTGCCCAGCTGCTGGGGATGTGGCACCTGCAGGGCTTGGTGGCAAGAAACCCTCGCCCCCACAGCTTGGGAAAGGCACCCGCAGGCACGGGGTGTTCCAGGATGGGAGCAGGCTGTGAGTCAGCTCAGAGTCTGCAGGAGCACCTCCAGGGTGATTCCAGAGCTGCATCACTGCAGGGGAGAGGCTCACCCTCCGTGCTCAAGGAGGAGTCCTTGGTCAGCCTGCGTGGGCAGGTGTCACCTGGGCAGGTGAGCTGGTGCTGTGCTGCAGGTGATGCCTGTGCCTGCACCCCAGAGCCACATCAGCTCCCAGCCCAGCCTCAGACCCTCCTCAAACCTCACCCTCATCCTGCAGAGCCCTGGGCCAAATCCCCTCTCTGCTCCCACTGTCCCCAGGGCAGCTGGGGGAACAAACTGTTCTGGGGTCCCCATGGAATGTAGCTGCACTCTCCAGCCCCCACCAGCTCCCCAAAGGACAAACCTCACCCCTCACCCCTTTTTGGGACAGGAGGTCCATGAGACACACGGGAGCCGTGCCTCACCCAGTGAAACCCGGGAGCCTGATGCAAGCACACGGGAACTTGCTCTGCTGGCAACTTGCACGGTGCCTTTCATCAGCCAAACGCTCTGCTCCAGGTTTGTGTCTCTCATCAACAAAGTCAGAGCGGGAACCCTGGGAGGTAAGCATCTGGAATGTGCTGGGAACAGCTAATCCAGCTCTGTCCTTCCCCGCAGGAGAGGAGGGGCAGGGCAGGTGAGATGGGGCTGCAGGTGCTGGCTGCCTTCCCGAGCTGCTTGGCAGGAGCAGGAGCACGGGCTGCCCTCCCAGCGAGGCCACTGCACGGAGCAGGGGCTGCTCCTGCCCCTGGCCCCGCTGCAGAGCTCCCACAGGACCCTGGCTGTGCCTGCTGGAGTCTGCACAGGATCCTTCACCCCCTTCTCCCGTGCAAGGCAGCGTGCTCCCTGCCAGAGCTGGTGGCCTGTCACTGGATGTGTCCCTGCTGTCACATCTGTGACGAAGCATTGGCTTCATATGGGCATTGGTGCCTTCTGAGGGCATCCTGGAGTGCCTCTGACCCAAGTTTCCTAAAGATAAGGTCAGCAAAACTCGCAGGTGTCCATTTTGCCCATTGAAACACTGAGCATCCCCAGATCTCCTTCACACGATGGAGAGCAGTGACCCTGTGGCACAAATCTCCTGGGGGAGCTGTGATGGGCAGCAGTGGAGCTCAGTGCCAGCCCTGGAGCTCTGCAGTGTCCAGCTGTGCCCAGCTGTGCCATGGCAGCACCCCTGGAGCTCTGCTCTGCAGTGCCCAGCTGTGCCCAGCTGTGCCATGGCAGCCAGCAGCTGGGTGCCCTGCTCAGCACCCCAGCCAATTTTAGCGCTGCTGTTTATATACCCCGGCCCGTGGCACAGGAAGGAAGGCTGCAGGACTCTGCGTAACCGAGCTCCCCGCCCCTTCCCCGCTCCCCCTCCCACCCGTGTGAATCTGGTGCGTGTGACGAGACAGCACAGCGCTGCACTGTTTGTCACAGCCCACAGCTTCCCCTTTCTGTCACCCACCGAGCCCTGCTCTGGGCTCTCCAGGCACTCAGCCCCTCCTCTGCACAGTGTGCAATCTCCTCAGCCTGGCAGATTCTGGATCCCTCAGCCTGGCTGAGGACATGGAGCCTTGTCCCTGTCCCTTGTCCCTGTCCCCATGCACGGCTGTCCCGTGGGGTCCTGCAGCCCGTGCCCATCTCCAGAGCTGATGGTGGGCAGTGCTCTGCTCTCCACACACCCCAGCCGTGTCAGCCCCGTGTCCATCCCGTGCTGCTGCTGGGCCTCAGCAGGACCGGGCAGAGTGCAAGGGAGCTTCTGAGCCCAGGGCTGTCCCCTCTGCAGGGACAATGACCACCAGCCATCCCTGAGCCCAGGGCTGTCCCCTCTGCAGGGACAAGTGGCCAGCAGCCATCCCGGGGGGCAGCAGCAGTGGTGGCCCTGTGCTGAGGAAGCAGAGCAGAGCCCCTTCCCCACGCAGGGAGGAGCAGTGACCGGCAGGGCTGGGCTGCAGCGTTAGGAATGGGCTGGGCTGCAGGATTAGAATGGGCTGGGCTGTGTCCCGCACCCACGGCCAGGCCAGCCAGCTGCGGCTGAGCCAGCACTTTCTTGTTTGTTTGGGCTGTTAGATAACTTCGAAAGCAGAAGCTGGAAGGGCTGGCGGCTGAACAGTTTGTTCTTTCCGACTTCCACACGCTGCTGCCTCAAAGCTCAAAGTGCTGTGCCGGGCTTAAACCACAGCCCTGCTGTGCCGGGCTTAAACCACAGCCCTGCTGAGCCACCCTGTCCCTCTCCTCACCCCAGCGTGTCCCCGGAGCCCCTCCAGCCCGGCTGCCCTCCAGCCCAGGGCCAGCTCTGCCTCTCACGCTGCCGGAGGAGGAACCAGAGCAGTGGGGGCGCTTCCCTGGAGGGGGCTCAGCCCCACAGCCCGGGCTGGCACTGGGCAAGGGGCTGCTGCCATCTCCTGGCCACGGCCCGGGCTCAGCTCCCGGCTGAGCTGGTGCTCCAAAGCAGTGTCCAGAGCACGGAGGATGCTCCAAAGCAGTGTCCAAAGCAGTGTCCAAGGCACCGAGGATGCTCCGGGCTGTCCTGCTCTGGGCAGAGCCACCCAGACCCCCTGAGCTCAGGAGCAGCTTCCCAAAGGCAGGACCTGGCCAGAGGGCACATCTCAGCTGAGGGATATGGCTGCTCTGTGCTGAGGGGGAGCAGAGCCCAGAGTGTTTGATTCACCACTTTGCATTGCTCCATGCACAGAGTGAGAGAGAAGCTCTGGCTGCTGCAGCTGGGCTCGTCAGAGCCACCTCTGCTGCTCCAGGCCTGCAGGTGTGCTTGAGGTGGAGCAGAAGAGAGACTGCTGACACGGAGAGCGCTTGGCCTGGCTGCTGTCCATGGTGGGGGGGCAGCAAAGCTGTTGGCTGTCCTAAGGCAGCTGCTCCTGCCCCAGAGAGCTGGCCTTGCATGCCACAGCAGGGACGAGACGTGCTGGGCTTGTGCCGGATCCATTTACTAGACTCTGTAAATTATTTTTTACATAACTCTGTTTTCTGATTGCTTCCAGCACCTTCCAAGTGAAAGCCACAGGCATTCACAGTGCGCATGCCTGGTTGCTATGAAGGGATGAAGGGGCTGGTTCCCCCACTCGCTGTGGAAAGCTGCCCCTTCCTGCAGTGGAGCCTGGTGAGGCAGCAGGGATGCTCTCAGGGACAGTGAGCTGTTCCCATCACTGCCACCAAGGAGCACAGCAGCTGCCCCACAGCTGGGACAGGCCCAGGGAGGGGACATGCACAGCCTGGCTTCCCTCGCTCTGCCTGTTTATTCCAGGCTTCCCCAGCCCCCAGCAGCAGCTGCTGGAAGCCCAGCAGCCCAAACCCAGCCAGTGGCACCAGCTATACCCCGTGTAGCAGGAGAAACCCCATTTCACTGTCCTCTGCAGGGGAATGATCCCTGGGGCCAGGGGCAGCTGGCCGCCACAGGCAGTGGTGGGAGCACCCTGCCACTGCAGGGAGGGGTCCCTGCATCCCCACGGGGGGCTTGGAGGGGCCCAGAGGTTGGATGTGGCTGGGACATGGTTCCCACGCGCTCAGCCCTCGCAGGGAGCAGCACACCCCTCCTGCCTGCAGGAAACCTGGGAGCGTGGCTGCCCGGGCTGGCTCCCTGTGAGCCAATGTTATTTTAACTCCTAGTTCCTCTCTCATTTTTGCCAGGCAACGGCTGGTTCTGCTGTTGGCTGAGCAATAAAGAGCCCCCTCTTTTTTTTTCTCCTCCACTATTTCTAGGTTATTTTTAGGCTTTTCTCAGTGGGTCTTTGCCATAGACACTCAAAGGGCTGGACAAGTTGTCCTGCTTCACGTGCCACTCCTGGGACATTCCAGTCTGGACCCTCTGCATGCCCCCCCCCATCCCACAAAGGCTCTTTTGTCCCTGGGGGCAAAAGTACTCTCCACCTGGGGCAGGGGGTGTTACTTTACGTGGCCCCACAGCCCTTTTGGTCTCCTGGAAAACTGCAAAACGCTGAGCTTCGCTGCAGCTCCGAGCGGCTCAGAAAGGGACAGAAGCTGCTGGAAGGCAGCGGGGCGCGGGGCCAGCCCGAACCTTCCAGGCGGTTTCGCAGCCCCGCAGCTGCTTGGCAAGGACATCGCCGGCCTCGCACGTCACAGCCCGAGCGCGGCCAGCTGCGGCCAGCCCTGCGCCGGGGCCGCTGTTGTTGTGCGCTATCAGGACCGTGCTGAGCCGGGCGGTGAGTGGGTCATGTTTGTGCAGCGGTTTGTGCACGATGATGGTTATGTAAGCGCGCAGGGTTACTCCGGAGCTCAGGCTGCGCCCGCCCAGCGCTTGTGCGCGGCTGCGGTGATGGGGACAGCGGCACAGCGATCCGTGCAGCTCTGGCACTGCCACTGGCACTGTCACCGTCACTGGCACTGGCACTGGCGCTGGCACTGTCCCGGCTCGGTACGAGCTGCACAGCGTGTGCCCGAGCTGCCGCGATGCCCGGTGCTGCCGAGCGGAGCATCGGGCAGGGCTGTCCGACCGCTGCTGCAGCCGTGTTCACCCTGCAGTGTTCACCCTGCCATACTCACCCTGCTCTGTTCACCCTGCAGTGTTCACCCTCCTATTTTCACCCTGCAGCGTTCACCCTCCTATTTTCACCCTCCTGTTTTCACCCTGCCCCGTTCACCGTGCCGTGTTTACCGTCCCGCCGCCCGGGCTCCCGGCGCTGCCCGAACGCCCGCGCTGCTCCAGTGACCCAGCTCCCGAAGGTCGCTGGCTGCAGGCCGGGCTCGCGTTCCATCTGCCTGCTTTTATTATTGATTGTCCTTATCGCTGCTTGAGAGAACAGCGTGTCCCAAACACCCGGGGGCTGGACGGGGCTGCTGCCGCTGCCTTTTGCCCAAGCTCTGTCTCTACCCAGTGGAGAGGTGTAGGCGTCAAAAACTGCGCTGCACTGTCACCTCTGCCCACACGTACCAGCCACGATGCCACCAGCTGGGGCCAAGAAACAGCAGCGTTTCTGTGTCTGCTGCCCTAATTCCCTCTTCCTCTTGCACTGCCTCCATCCGAAGCACAGGTTCCCACGCAGAAACAGACCCCTGCATGTGCCCAGGATGTGCCCAGCAGGACCCTCAGGAGTGCTCCCATCACTCTGCCACTGTCTCGGCTCCCACTGTCCTGGGGGCTGCAGGGACACGGCGAGGGACAGGCCACCCTGATCAGCCAGAGCAGGTGGTGCTGCTCCATCACAGCCCAGCCGGGCTGGAGCAGCCAGCACACCTGGCACAGGACAGCAGCCAGGTGTGAAACGGTGTGAGCAGCCCGGGGCTGCAGCTCTGCTGCTGCTGCTGGTGGCACAGGTACCACAAGGATGAGCAAAGGGAGCACCAGGGTGGCAGCAGGAGCATGTCCAGGTGGCAGAAAAAGAGAGGGAAGGAAGGAAGGAAGGAAGGAAGGAAGGAAGGAAGGAAGGAAGGAAGGAAGGAAGGAAGGAAGGAAGGAAGGAAGGAAGGAAGGAAGGAAGGAAGGAAGGAAGGAAGGAAGGAAGGAAGGAAGGAAGGAAGGAAGGAAGGAAGGAAGGAAGGAAGGAAGGAAGGAAGGAAGGAAGGAAGGAAAGGAAGGAAGGAAGGAAGGAAGGAAGGAAGGAAGGAAGGAAGGAAGGAAGGAAGGAAGGAAGGAAGGAAGGAAGGAAGGAAGGAAGGAAGGAAGGAAGGAAGGAAGGAAGGAAGGAAGGAAGGAAGGAAGGAAGGAAGGAAAGGAAGGAAGGAAGGAAGGAAGGAAGGAAGGAAGGAAGGAAGGAAGGAAGGAAGGAAGGAAGGAAGGAAGGAAGGAAGGAAGGAAGGAAGGAAGGAAGGAAGGAAGGAAGGAAGGAAGGAAGGAAGGAAGGAAGGAAGGAAGGAAGGAAGGTTCCTCACAGAGCTCTCATTCCCAACATACCATCCTCACAGGAGACCTGTGACCAGCCCCCCCCATTCTCTCCAGATGTTGGCTGATGTTCAGCTACATTGCCATTGATGGCACAGCGTGTGCCAGGCTGCCCTGGGGGCAGGGACACATGTGGCAGTGTGCACAGGTGCATTGTCGAGGTGTCTGCTGCCTGGCACGAACTTTTCATGCTTCTGTTGAGAGCACAGTGGGATGGCAGGGTGGATGGAAGGAACTGCAGCCAGCTCCAGGACACACTGGTCAAATCAAATTGGGCTTTCACACGCTAATTACCAAACACTGGCCAGCACAGGACTGAGCACACCCTTTTCATATCACAGATACACTGGTCTTTGAGGCATTTCCAACTTGCTAGAAGACACACCTGGCAGAACTGATCCAAGCAGCTTGGAGGGCCCTGTCAAGGGTCATGCAGTGCCCTCAGGGCATATGGAAAGAGGAGCAGAATCACAGGAAGGCAAGTCCTTGGGACAGGGAGTGGAGAAGCACTGGCTCACCCCAACCTGGCCCATGTGCTTGGAAAGGGGAAGCTAAGGGGCAGCTCACTGCCAGGACACGGGAATAGCCCTATGGTGAAACGGGGTGGTGGGGTCTCCTTGGGGATGGTGGGACCCTAACCCAGCCCTACAGGGTGCCACCATGCCCCCAGCAACCCAAGCACCCCTTGCTTTGCCATGTGCCTAAGGACTGCCCTTGCATGGGGGTTTATTGGGCCTGCCCAGCTGGGACACCAGCAGATAATCTCTGCCTTGCTGGGGACAGTCCCCCAGCAGGGTCAGGCACGCTTGCCACGGAGGAGTGGAAAATTCCTCTCGCTGTGCAGGCACTCCCTCCAGCCCGGGCACATCAGCTGTCATCCTGCAGGACTTGGCATGCCCTGGAGTGTTTATCAACAGCATTTCGCAAGAGCCGTGGCACTCAGCCTGGCAGGGGCACGCAGGCTGCTTGGGCAACCAGCTCTGCTGAGAGCCCGTGCTCTTGGGAAACACTCCAGGCTGGGAGTCCAGCGTGGATTGATGTCATCCGTGTGGCCATCAGCACCGTCTCCTCTCTGGCCTCCTGAGATCAAGGACAGAGCTGTGAGCTTTGGTCTTGGCCCTCTCTGAGTCCTGCAGAACCCTTCCCTTGGTCTCACCTGGCAGGGATGTAAATTATCTCAGCGTGCTGGTTCCCCACTCACCAGGGCATGCTGCCCCATCCCCACAGGGTGTATGGCTTGGGGAGGGAGGTGCCCCACTCCCTCCAAGGGGCTTGGAGGTATCAGCTGGAGCAACAGCATAACTGTGGTGACAGCACATCTGCTGAGGGCTGCCCTGCAGGCACAGACCAGTGGCTGCAGGATGCCTGAGAGATGACACAGCAGGGCCAGCCTGTCCCCAGTTACCTCCAGATGTGCACAGCAGACACAATGCCCTCAGGCAGGGAAGAAAGCAGGCACATCCTGGCCAGCACTGTCCAGGCTGGACAGGCAGAGGACGTGGAGTTGCAACCAGGCCCTGGGAGCTAGTCTGAGCCCTGTGGTTGCCCCAGGCAGGGCTGGCTATGCCCACCCAACACCATGGCCATCATTGGTGGGTGCAGCAGCTCGTTGTCAAGAAAGCACTGTGCCAGTGTTCTGCTCTGCTGCAGGCACTGCAGAGCCCAGGAAATGTCTTAGCTGCTCTTGAAATCTCCAGATGCCCCTCAAAGTCCTGTTTGAGTGGGAAATGGGTGGTGGGTTTGTGGGGTGGGTAAAGAAGCAAAGCACACCCCCACCCAGCTGTTCCAAAGGGCAGCAGCTCCTCTTGGCACCAGGAGGATGCAGGGCACAGCCTTCCCCGGTGGAACTGGGGGTGCAGGGACCGGGTGTTCCTGGAGTCAGGACCATCCCAGGAAGGCCAGCTGGCTCCCGAAGCATCGCACAGATCCTGCCCCAATTCCAGTGCAGCTGGAGCAGCAGCAGCAAACAGGCTTCGTGCAGCCGCCAAGATGTTTGCTGGAGCAGAGGCACGCATAAACATTTTGTTTAATCAAGGACTTGGAGCGAACACAGTGTACCCTGGCTCCGCGCAGAGGGAACAGCTGCGGGGCAGGGCCGGGGACACTGACGGGCGGTGGCAGAGCGACCTCCGGTGGCACGGGCCGGCCCGGGCTGCTCAGCGGCAATTCCGCCCGGGACAGCCGCGCTGCGAGCACTCTGCCCGGCAGGGAGCCTGTCTCTCCCGGACACTGTGCCTGCCAGCTGTGCGCTCTGAGCTGCCCTGCCCGTGCTGACCCCATGGCACTGCTGTACCAAGAGAGCCCCAGGCCCTGGCAGTGCCAGCTGCTGTGCTTGGAGGAGCTGCCATCAAATTCAGGTGCTTTTTCTTTCTGGGATCAGCTAGGAATTAAGCATCTGAGTTGCTGTGTTTAAACTGGAACCTTTAAACATCCCTTCCCACTGCCACCCACCCCAGCACTGTGCTGCACAAACCCCAAGTTTCTTTGGAAGCGTTATTTTAAGGATGAGATTTAAATGACTCGTTTCACAAACAATTGTGCTATCAGGTTCTTTTTCTTAATTCCCAAAAAGGCTTTTTTTGTGCACTGGGGACTAGCTCGAGAAGAGCTTTGGAGGATGCTGTGAAGGCAGCCAGACTGTGGCATTGCCAATCAGCACACGCCTCTTCTTGCCGCAGCCTCAGCTCGGCTGCCAAGCCTGTCCCAAGGCTTCCCGGGCAATTAGTGGTTACACCGCACATCCCCACAGCCAGCACAACACTCCCGCTTTCCACTGTCTTTAATCACCTTAAGCCTTTGGTAGTAATGAAATGGCTGAGGATATTGACAAGCATAAATGCTCGGAGTGCAAGACCTGGGGTATGTTTTCCTTGTAAGCAGCTGTGTCCCTTGGTGGGACAGGTCAGAATGAGGGAGCTTCATGCTCTGTGTCGAGCACCCATGCTCCTGGCAATGACTGGAATTAACTGGCTTCTTCGTGCGCATCCAGGGTGGAGTTTGCTTGGTTGGCTGGTTACGGTAAGTGAAAAACAGTCCAAATCACTTCAACCTTAGGTTTCTAGACCTTACCGCTTAATTTATAGAGCACTTTGTATCCCATTTTTTCCATTTTTCATGGAAACAAAGCTTCACTGTGCTACCACGGGCTGCCCGGGGCGCGTTCCGCTATCCCGCGCGTCGGGAACGCCACTGTCACCTCGCGCCAGCACAGCCCGGGCCCGACCCGCTGCCCTTGCCCCGGAGCGGAGCACAGGAACGGAGCGGAGCGGGCCGAGGCGGGGCGGGGAGGGGCGGGCAGAGTGAGCCCGAGCGCCGCGCAGACAGGTACAAAAGGGCGAGGCCGCCCTTCCCCCGGGCACGGTTGCGCTCCGGGGAGGGCGGGGCCGGGCAGGCGGCACCGGGACGAGCCCCGGCGCAGGCCGCGGCGGGACGGTCGCCGCTGTGACGTCTGCTGCGCGTCGTCCTGGCGTCACTTCCGGGAGAGGGCGGGGCGGGGCGCGGCGCGCAGTGCCGCCATGGCGCTGTCGCGCGCGGAGCGCTGCGTCGCGCTGCTGCTGCGGCTGCTGTCGCGCGCCTGCCTCGCGCTGCTCGCGCTGCTGCCGCCGCCGCGCGCCGGCCCCGGCCCCGCGCGCGCCGCCCCGCGCGCCGTCCCGCCGCCGCGGCACGCGCTGCTGCTGCTGTCCGCGCGGCGCCTGGCGGAGCTGCTCCGCGCGCGGCAGGTACCACCGGGCCGGGGGAGCGGGGCAGGTACCACCGGCACCCCGGGCAGGGGAAGCCGGGCAGGTGCCACCCGCGGCTGACGCCGGTCCCGCCGTACCCCGTGCCCAGGTGACGTGCATCGAGGTGGTGGAGGCGTACGTGGACAGGATCAAGGAGGTGAACCCCCTGATCAACGCCGTGGTGAAGGACAGGTGAGCTGGGGGCGGAGGGCACGCTGGAGGGGACAGGGCCCTGCCGGGTCCCCGCGGCCGGGACGCGCTCCCCGCTCGGCAGGCACCGGGCGGTGTCACCTCCCCTCACACTCCCTGCCGCACTGCTCTCGGTGCAGCGCCAGAGCATGCCCGGGTGCTTTCTGCAGGTTCGAGGAGGCCCTGCAGGAGGCCCGGCAGGTGGATCAGCTGCTCTCGGAGGGCCCTGGCGATGACTGCCTGGAGGAGAAGTTCCCCTTGTTGGGGGTGCCCATCACGGTTAAGGAGGCCTTTTCTCTCTACGGTGGGTTTATCTTTGTGCCTCCCCAGAGTGGGTGGGTGCTTGGAGGGAGGTATCTCCCTGTCCCTGGTTTGCACCAAGCTCTGCCTGGCCGTTTGTGCTTGTTCGTAGCACACAGGTGCTGCAGAGCTGGCGGTGCCTCAGAGGAGCAGCCCTCACTGGGAGCCTGCTTCCTGCAGCCCCGGCTCATCTCGGGGCACTGGCCCTGATGCCTCTCTCCTGTTGCCCTCGGCACCACAGGGATGCCCAACACCTCTGGCTTGGTCAACCGCCGCAACGTGATCGCCAGCTCGGACGCCACGGTGGTGTCGCGGCTGAAGCAGGCGGGGGCCATCCCGCTGGGTGTCACCAACTGCAGCGAGCTCTGCATGTGGTACGAGTCCAGCAACAAGGTCTACGGGCGCACCAACAACCCCTACGACCTGCAGAGGATCGTGGGCGGCAGCTCAGGTGAGCCCAGCACCCGGGCACAGTCCTGCACGAGCGGCAGGTGAAAATGCAGCAAGGGAGGAGTTCCAGGGCTCTGCTCAGAGCTGTTAGTCTGTGCCTGCCCTCTTTCCTGGGTACTGCTGGTGGCTACTGGGAGGTCCAGCTGCTTTGCCTCTTCTGAGTGTTTCATCTAGCATTACTTCAGTTCTCTCTGTTGTACTTCAGCAGAGCAGTGCCTTGGCGCACACCCCAGCTGTCCCCCAGCCATCACTAAAGCCAAGGTGCCCCCCACTCCTCTTGCTTTTTAGGCCCCCACCCTCACTGTGAGGTGCTGCTGCTTTGCTGGATGATTTGCACCATAAAGCTGTGGGGTTTTGCCGTGTTTTCTCCTGTGCAGGTGGGGAGGGCTGTGTCCTGGCAGCTGCCTGCTCAGTCGTAGGTGTGGGCTCTGACATCGGTGGCAGCATCCGGATGCCTGCCTTCTTCAATGGAGTCTTTGGCCATAAACCCACCACAGGTGAGCTGGGTGTTGGGGTCACCTCCTTCTCCTCCCCACAAGGTGGAATGGGGTCTGTGGGATGAACCCCTCAGGACACCCCTGTGCTGGTCATTGGTGGCATTGCTGTAAAGAGTTGGGTAACCCCTTGGTGGGACAAGCCTGTTGAGGGAGCACAGCTGGGGCTGGCAGTTGGGAAGCTTTTGGTGGCAGAACACCAGGCACATGGGAGGCAGCTGTCTTACCCAAGTATTGCATCCTCAGCACGGGATGTTTCTCTGCCTTTCAGTGTCCTGGCTGGGTGCTTTTCCCCCTTCCCCACCCCATGCACCTTGCCACCAGCACTCCCTAATCCCTGGGGAACCAGTCCCCCAGCAGGGCTGTGTCCCTGCAGGCAGGACTGAGGGTGCTGTGTGCTGCTGTGCCCCCAGGGGTGGTGCCCAACGACGGGCAGTTCCCCAACGCCGTCGGGGTGCGGAGCAGCTTCCTGTGCACAGGGCCCATGTGCCGCTACGCCGAGGACCTGGAGCCCGTGCTGAGGGTCATGGCTGGGCCTGGCGTCAGCAAGTGAGTTGTTCCCACTGCTCCCAGCTGCTGAGCTGGAGTCAGCAGCTTTCTTTCACAATGTATTAGTTCTTTGTATGAGACAGGTCTGCAGCCCCCCCCAGTTTCCTTGTTCCTGATGTTCTTCCTCTGCTGCTGGTTTCAGCAGGACCGTGGCTGCTGGGACTGTCCTTCCCACCACCCCTGTGCTCCTGGGAACAGCAGCCCTGGGCAGATTGATAGATCCCCCTTCATTGGCAAGCTGTTTCTCCGCTCTGTCCCATACAGCCCTCCCCTCCCAGGGCTGGCCTTGCTCCTGGGTATTACAGGGCCTTCTTCCTGTTGTTGAATGAGTTTTCCATCCCGCACCATGGCCAGTTCAGTTTCTTCAGTTCTTGGTCCGCGCAGCCAAGTGCAACCGTGCTGTGCCCCAGTGAGGAGCAGAGCAGAGATGGGGCACACATCACAAAAAAGGGGCAGCCCTCCTTTTGGCCACAGCCTGCACACAGTTGCTCTCACCATTACCACTTTGCTTTTTCCCAGGCTCCTGTGGAATCCCAGCCTTGGCTGCAGCCAGGGTTTGTAGTCACAAGGTGCTTCTGGAGAGATGAGAACTTTCCCAACAGAAAGTTGCTGGGACAGGGGGTGGGTGAGCAGTGTTGTGGGCAGTGGGTGTCTGTGTGTCTTCAGGGTCTCGCCTTACCACTCTGGGGCACAGAGCAGGGTCTCCTGAGGACACAGAACAAGCGTGTGAGAACCTCTAGTGGCTGCAGAGGAGCTGGGATGAATTTGTGCCAAAGCACCATTCCTTTCCCAGGCTGAAACTGAATGAGAAAGTGTCGCTGGAGAAAATCAGATTCCACTGCATGGACCATGACGGCGGGTCCATTTTTGTATCACCTGTAGACAAGGAGATCTTGCAGGCCCAAAAGAAGGTAGGAGGCAGCAGAGGGTGGTGCTCACTGGGGTGAGCCTGAAAAGAGAACCTGGGGAGACCAGTCAGAGGAGCCTGGGGAGGGGAAAGAGCTGCTTTTTATGTGGCTCCTGCAGGGGCTGGTGGGACAGAGGGCTGGGGAAGCAGCCCTGCTTCCCAGTCCTGTGCTTTCAGAGGTTAAAAAGTGGGAATAACTTTTTCTTCTTTGGGGCTAAAGAATACACAAGAGGAACATCTTGCAAGTAGGTCCCCTTACCCTGTTCTCTGTAGTTTCTACAGGCTGATGGCAGTGCATCACATCTTGGTGGGAACAAACCCATCCTTGCTCTTCCCTTCAGGTGGTGGAGCACCTTGAAAGTGACCTTGGGGTCCAGGTTCAGCGTGTGGCAATCCACAAGATGAAGTATTCTTTCCAGATCTGGTCAGCCATGATGTCATCCAAGGACAGCGAGGGGCAGGTGTGTCAGAGTGAGTTGACAAAGGCACAACTGTGGAGGCATCAGGGAAGAACCAGCTGTTTGGGGCCAGCTATGGAGAGCTGTAGGCTTCCCAAACCTACCTGGGGGCTTTCCCTGCTCCACTTGCTCCCTCAGTCCTCCTTTCATCCCTTCCTGAAGTTGCACAGCCCCTTCTCCCTTGCTCTCCTGTGGGCTGCGGCCATGGCTCTCAGCAGAGGAGCAGTGTGGTAACAGGGAGGGGGGAGGTTGTTTTGCCACATTTGTCGTTATACGCGATTCGGCCGCGGGAAGTAACGACAAGGACTCTTCTCGCTAGCAGCAAAGAGAAGCAACTTTATTGTGAAGGCGAACCACTTTTATAGTGTGGTTCGCAGAAGAAGAGAGGAACGGCCGTCCATTGGATAGTAGAAGAAAACAGAAAGTTCTCACGGATTGTGAGAACTGTTTTTCCTTACTTTCTGAAAAACAGCAGGTGCTTAATCTTGT
This sequence comes from Muscicapa striata striata, assembly GCA_030060385.1. Classification (NCBI taxonomy): domain Eukaryota; kingdom Metazoa; phylum Chordata; class Aves; order Passeriformes; family Muscicapidae; genus Muscicapa; species Muscicapa striata. The sequence goes on from JAREIS010000114.1 coordinate 3,347,349, forward strand.
TGTGAGTTCCTTCCTGTTTTTCCCGAGGTTTATCACCTTGGGAAGATTCAGGGAGGAACAGACAAACTGCAACAGGTCCGAGAGAAATTTTCCTTAGCATGAGAAAGGAGAAAAGGCCTCAGGACTTTACAATTTTCAGCCTGTGGCTTCACTGAAGCCCACAACATTGACCTTTTCCATGCAGCCATCCTGCCTTGCTCTTTGCCCCATGCTGTGTCTTCAGACTTGTAGGCTGGGATTAACATCCTTTGGAATGCCAGGACAGGCAGGGGACTAGCAGCTTTCCAGCAGGAGACCTGCTTCTGTTATTTTTCCTTAGGATTGCAGCTGCTGTGCTAGACTCTGTGCATGCAAGAACGTATTTTCTAATAAAATAGACTTCTGGGATGTCATAACTGGTGCACTCGTGACACAGAGGCAGTGATGAAACAGCCCAGCCCCACCACACTAAGGAGGGCTTGTCTGGCTCCTCTTTCTCCTTCTACCAGGTCCCATGGCCGTATCACAGGAGGAAATGCCTCTGGGACATTGTCCCTTGCATCCTGTCAGTTGGGTGCTGCTCTGGGGGCTCTCCTTGCTGTCTCTGGCAGGGATAGAGAGTCCTGCTGCTGCCCTGGTCAGTGTCAGAGCTGTGAAGCACTCCTGACAGGCATCTGCTGGGTGAAACTGGGAATGCCTCACACTGGCATAATGGGACAAGTGGGACCCTGTCCCTGTGCATCCCTGCTGCCTGTTGCTGTGCTGATGGGAGTGGCTGTGTTACAGGAGGCACAGAGATTCACAGACCTGCTGGGGGACCACGGGAAGCCAGTGTGGCCGCTGTGGGAGCTGATGAAGTGGCTCGTGGGGATGTCTTCTCACACCCTCCCAGCTATTGGTAATGCTGCCAGGGCCTGGGAAGTGCAGAGGCAGTGGTGGGGTGGGCAGGGTGTTCAGTGCAGGTGTTACCCTTCCAGTGAAGGAGCTCGGGGTTGGCCCTGAGCAGCCTCAGCCTGGCTCTGTAATGACACCTTGTGCCTTTGAGTTGCATGCAAGCTCCAGAGTGGATCTTGGATAAATCTGAGTGGGTGTCTTGGGGGAAGAAGTGAGAGTGATGGAGCTGGGGCAGGGTTCACTCCTGCTGTGAGTCCTGCCAGAGCTGCTAGGGGCTCAGAGGCAGAGTGTGCACTGATCTTGTTTCATAGCAGCTGGTACTAAAGAGTCCTAATTAGCACAGTTGTGCTGCTGTCTAATGAGTGCTGGGGTTGTTCTGTTTCCAGCCAGCTCTGCTCAGTGCCACTGGCTGGAAAAGCTGGAAGGGAGGGGCAGGCTGAATGCTTTCCCTTGGCAGAGCTGGGGATTTGCTGCCCACAGAGCTGTGCTAGGGGCAATCTGCTGTGGCTGCTGGCAGGAAGGGGTACCTGGGGATGTTGCATGTGGCTGGGCAATGTGTTCCTGCCCCACATAACCCACAGTCCTCTCACTCCTGTCCCCATTTCTGCTTTTTGCTGCAGCCCTGGGACTGACAGAGAAGCTGGTGAACCTCAACCTTAGTGGGAAGGCCAAGCTGGTGAGCATGGGGAAGAGCCTGCAGGAGGAGATGGAGGCACTGCTGGGGCCGGACGGGGTGCTGCTCTACCCCTCACACCCCACCATCGCCCCCAAGCACCACTCCCCCATCTGCATGCCCTTCAATTTTGCCTACACAGGTGAGCAGCCCTGGCTCCCCTGTGGGTGCAGGTAGGGCTGCTGAGGTGGTCTCCCCGTGGCAGCAGTGTGTGCTGGCAGCCAGGCTGTGGTACCCAGGGTGCTGGCATTGCTGATGGGTGGCTGGGCAGCAAGGAGAGGGGTCTGGCTGCTCCAGAGAATGGGGTGAGGGTTGTCATGCTCCATACTGTGTGGCACCTTTCACCTTTGCCAGAGGAGCTGTCCACAGCAGGGCAGGTGTGACTGTGTGATACTGGGGGTCTCCGTGCCCCGGAGGGGTTACAGCTGCTGCTGCATTAGCAGGAACTGAGACCTGACATCTCCTGGGGTACAGCCTGGGGCTCCCTGTGTGTTCCATGTGGTCTGAACACCTCTGTGCCAGTGTCAGTGCTGCCTGGCTTTGGAGTGACGGACAGCTGTGGCAGGAATGTCCCAAATTTGGCATGCCACAGTGTGTGCCATCCCTCATGGGTGCTGTTCATACACATGGTGGCACTGGGAATCTCTGTCCCTGGTCCCCATGCACTGCTGCATGAAGCACCAGCTGCCAGGGTGCCTGTGGCAGAGCTGTGTGCCCAGGGTGGAGAGCCAGGCAGTGATGTTTCCCTGTGCTCACTCTGATCCATCCACCCTTCTCTCCTGCAGCCATCTTCAACGTGCTGGGCCTGCCGGTGACACAGTGCCCGCTGGGGCTGGGCAGCGAGGGGCTGCCCCTGGGCATCCAGCTGGTGGCAGCTGCCCACAACGACCACCTGACGCTGGCAGTGGCCCGGTACCTGGAGAAAGCCTTTGGAGGATGGGTTGTACCGGGGCAGGTTTAACCTTGGCAGGCAGGGACAGAGGCGCTGGCAGGTGCTGATCCCACCTGGCACTGCCTGCTCCCTCTGCGTCCCCCTGCGCCCTGCTGGGAGTGGCTGGAGGTGCCTCCAGCCCAGGAACAGCTGGGCCATTGCCACTGGAGTCCTCATCCCTGTGGCACACTCTGTCAGGGGCAGACCTGCCTTTCCAAACCCCTCAGGAGCCCCAGTGCCACGCTGTGGGGATGTCCTGCCTGCAGTGGGCACACACCCACCTGTTCCAGACTGTGGAGTTGGCCAGCTCTCTAACTTTTCCTTTCAAAATGCTGGGTAAGAGCTGAGCAGGGGATGTGCTTCCAGTCTGCTGGGGGCACCTGTGCAGCACCTTTCAGGGCTGCCTGACCCTACCCACAGGGTTAGGCTGTGCCTGCTGCACCCAGCCTTGCACAGTCCTCCCAGGCTCCTGCAGGCTTCTCCCCACCCTGTGACCAAAAAGGGAGAGGGGCTGGAGGAGCTGTAGGCCTGCCTCACCAGCAGCACTCTGTGGGGTGCTGGGCTCTGCAGTTTGTGCAGCTGTCAGGCACGTGGCATGTTGAGAGCATTTCAGCACTGGTTAAAGCATCTCCTGTTTTCTTCCCCCTCTCTCTGGGGGATCATCCTGCCTGGCTGGTGTCCCCCAGTGCCTGTCCTGCTGAGTGCCTGGGCACTGCCCCAGGAGCAGCCGTGGGCAGCAGTGTGAGGGGTGTGAGCAGGCAGCAAGCACAAGGTGTTCTCGTTGAAGGAGCTATTAAAGAGCCTGTTGAGTGAACTCTGCCTGTGTGTCCTTTCCTCGTGGCTGTCTCCCTTCCCACTCCTTCAGGGCTGTGTCAGGGCTGCCCAGCGCTGCAGGGGCAGCAGTGGAGGTGCTGGCATTGGCCCCTGGGCTGGGGGCTCTCGTTTGGCAGTGACTGCTGGGCTCTGAGCAGAGCTGAAGGCTGCTTCTGAGCCCCACACACTGCCCTCAGTGGCTCTGTTAGTTCTGTACTGGCTGCACAGTTCTTGGGAACACAAGTCCAGCTGTGCTTGTCGCAGGGGGCTGCCAGAGGCCTGGGGCTCCTGGGGTGAGGCAGAGCCACGTGCAGGTCCCTTGTGGTGTCCAGGGCACAATGAGGGGCCCCAGCCCTGTGTGCCCAGCCTGCAGGACCGGCCTTGGCCAGGCTAGAACCTGCTGCTGCTTTGGCTGGGCTGTCCTGGTCTGTGCCTGCCCTGCCATGTGCCAACCCTGGCCCGAGCCCTGTGCTCCTCTCTGTCCCCACGGTCCGTGCCGGGTGGCGCTGGGCCAGGCTGTGCCTCTGTCTCTGCCTCAGCTCCCGTGTGCAGAGGGCACTGCTGAGCGCCCCGGCCCGCCTGGGACGCTGCTGACGAGGAAGCAAGGAAGGAAAAAAAGCCCTGGCTCGGCAAAGGAGGCACAAACAACCCGAGTTAAAGAACGTGTCCCAGCGTCTGGCACGGACACCGCGGGCTGCCCCCCGTCTGGAGGAAGCCTGGCAGCTGGGCAGAGCGTGGCAGCTCCTGTGAGCACCGGAGCAGGCGTGAGGCTGAGGACTGAGGGTGTGTGATCAACTGTGGTGGGCAAGGTGGGCTCCTGACACCGCCAGGGGCAGAGAGGAAATGCTGGATCCAAGGTACGGGGCAGGGCTGGTGCTTCAGGGTGCTGTGATGGGGATGCAGACAGGAGAGGATGTGCAGAGCTGAGGGGGTTAATCCCCACCATCTGTTATTGCCTCCCCACGAGGAGAGGTGCTAGGGCTCTTCCTCTGGCCGTGGCAGAAGGGGACTGGGTGTGCTGGGGTTCAGGGGGGCTGGCAGGAGCTGGCCTGGGGTCACACTGGCTGCAGGGACCATTGCCCCGTGGTGCTGCCCCTGTGCAGCGGCAGCTCCTGTCCCTGCCTGCACTCCTGGGCTCCATCCCCGGCTCTGTGCCTCCACGAGCCCCAGGAACAATCCTGGCTCTTTCCCTCCAGGCAGAAATGCAGCCTCCTCCACCGGGCCCTTGCAAAGGCAGGGGGGCTCTTGCTGAGGGTGGGGGGATCCCTAGACCCGCCTGTGCTTCGGCTCTGGATTTTCAGAGGTCTCACCTCAGCCTCGCCCACGGTTGGCAGCTGCACGTCCCTACTTGTCCACTGTTCCTCCTTGTTTCAAGCTCTTAAGGCAGCAAGGGACAGAGAGAACATGGGGGAAATGTTCTGTGCCCTCGTGCCGGGCTGGTTGTGCCTGCAGCAGTGCAGTCTGTGGGATGGGGACAGCGAGAGGCAGCAGCAGTGTGAGCCAGCCCTCTGTGCCCCCTCTGGCCAGGCTGCTCCCACCCTCTCCTCTGGAGGTGGCACTGGGCTCCCCCCTTCATGGGGGAGCGTGTCCCCACACCAGAAGGTTGGTGGCATTGCTTGCATGGCCAGCGAGAGCAGGGAAAGGCTCCTGGTGGCTGAACAGAGGGGCAGGGCCAGGGCCAGCAGGGACTGGCCAGGGTCAGCAGGGACTGGCCAGGGCCAGCAGGGACTGGCCAGGGTCAGCAGGGACTGGCCAGGGCTCAGCTGCAGGTGCCCAGCAGGACCAGCCTCTGCTGTGCTGCCTGAGCTCTCTGCCGACAGCCCAGAGGGTCCCTCCCTGTCCCCATTCTGCCTTGTGGCTGCTGCTACACATGGGCTGGGAGGCTGTGGGGGGGCTGAGGGTGTCCTGGCAGTGGTGTCACAGGTTGTGCCAGTGTGAGTCATGCCCAGAGCTGGGCTGAGTCACCTCCCCAGCGGTGTGAGCATCAGGTGAGGAGCTTCCTCAGCCCCACATCCTGGAGATGAAGGCAGCATGGCTCCTCACCACACGGTGCCAGAGGTGGGTGCAACAGAAGGTCACTGCAGCACAGTCACAGTGCCACAGCAGGGTGGCAGCTGCCTGCTGTGTCTGTGGGTGCCCAGCCCCAGGGCACCAGCAGAAGGTCATAGGGGACCCTGCCCCTCCACACTGCACACCTCTGGGCCACCATGGGCATGTGGGCTCCGTGGGGCAGTGCCACTGGCTGCAGCTGCTGGGAATAATGCCCTGTTTTCCATCCCAGGTGCCAGCAGCCCGCCATGCCTGCAGGCAGCAGAACAGCTCCAGCACAGCCATCCCTCCCTGCAGCCCCTGGCATGGTGTGGGACATGGATGGGCTGTGGTAGGATGAGCCCTGCCCTGCTCCTGCTGCTGCCCCTGGCCAGCTGCTCCCTGCTCCGGGGTAAGCCAGTGCTGAAACTGTCACCACAACGGGGGGGGCATGGCAGGGCAGGAGGGGGCACAGGGACAGGGACACCTCTCAGACTTACTGGAGGTTCCTGTGAAGAGGAGGGGCCCAAGGGGCCGTCACCGTGATGAGAAAGCAAACCCCAGGGTCAGCAGCAGCCGTGCTGGGCGTTTGTCAGCTGTCTGCTCTGGCAGAAGCGTGAGGGAGTGTTCTCAGTGTGCCACGCACTGGGGGATGCAGGGGCTGCTGTGGGGTCAGTGTTTGCCCGTGCTGGGCTGAAGCTGGGAGCCTGTGCACCCCACAAGGGACCCTGCAGATGCTGCCCCAGACCCCTCTGCTCCCTCCCCAGGGCCACGGCATGTGAGGCTGGAGGCACAGAACTTCCACGTCCAGCTGCACTGGGAGCCAGACCCCAGCTCCCCCAGCTGTGCCACCCACGAGGTGGAGTGGAGGAGCAGGTAGGTGGGGAGGAGGGGCTGGGGGGGTCTGGCCCTCTTAAACCCTGGCAGAGGCTTTTGGGGACTCCTGGCAGCCAGAGGACTGTGGTGTGCCAGGAAATGCCACAGAGAACAGAGCAATGGAATTGGCAGGGGTTGGCTTGAGCCACCCCTGCACGTGCAAGGTCAGCTCAGGGCTGTGTCCTGCTGGGTTTTGAACAACCTCAGGACAACCTTCCTGGACAGCTTGGTCCCTTTCCTGATGACTTTCCCAGTAACAAACTAAGGGGTTGCTGTTGGACTGGGGTTTTGCATTTGAGTTTTTTTCCACTATTGGAAAACAATATCCACTATATTTATATCCACTAAATGGGATTTCCTGTGTTCCAGCCTGTGCCCACTGCCTCTTGTCCTTTCCCTGGGCATCACTGAGAGGAAGGATCTGTCTTCTCCTGGTGTTGATGTGACCCCCCACCCCAAGTCACCTTTCTTGATGCTCAAGCTGTCACCACTCACTCCATTTCCCTTGCTGGGCTCTCCCTGCCGTGGCTCCGTGTTGTCTCACTGTGGAGAGCAGAGCCAGGGCACAGCACCAGGTGCCATCTGTGCCCAGGAGGGGGCTGTGACCCCCTCCTCACACATCCTGGGATGCTGTTGCATGATTCCTGGCTTTCCTCCACACTGCAGCTGGGCAGGAGGGCGGTGCTGGGCAGCCCTGCCTTTGGCTGGGAAGATGTGAAATGAAGGGATCCCTGTGCTTTCTCCCTGAGCAGAACCTCCAGCTGGACCAAGGCAGGTGCCTGTGGGGGGAACAGCAGCAGCTCCTGCGTGTGCAAGCTGCATTTTGACAGCATTTATGAAATCTACTGGGCACGGGTGAGAGCGGTGGCCAGAGGAGAGCAGTCTGAGTGGGCCAGTTCCAGCGAGCTGCAGCTGTACAGAGACAGTAAGGACTGGGGAGCAGGGCTCTTCCTGGGGGCCAGGGGGGAGAGAGGTCCTGGCAGAGATCTGGTGGGACACAGGGGGAAAGCTTATCAGGATACTGGAGAGAAAAGAGTCCAGAGCCCTAACCAGGGGAAAGGGATGAGGCAGAGGGGCTGGAGAAGGGCTGGGTGAAGAGCCAAAGGACAGAGGAGACACAGGGAGGGGATGGAGAGGAGACACAGAGAAAAGATGGAGAGGAGACACAGAGAGAGGATGGAGAGGAGACACAGGGAGAGGATGGAGGGGAGGCCCCAGGTCAGCAAGGCACCGTGAGAGTTTGGGTCTCTTGGGGAATGCAGTGAGATGGGGCAGGAAAGAGGATGTGCCTCTAGGCTTGGCTTTTGAAAGGCTCATCTTCCTCTCCTATCATGGTCTGGGAGTTTTTGCCCCAGCAAGATGAAGCTGGTGCAGGCAGGGGCAGACCCTCTGGTGATCCATTATTTTGTTTGAATGTGTGGGAATGTGTCTCTTCTCAGTCACAGACTGGCTGCTCTGTCCAAGAAACCTGGTGGTCTCTTGAAGCTAGAAAATTTTCAGGAGCCTCCTCTGACCTCCATCACTGGGGCTGTTGCAGCAAACAGAATGTGTGAGCAGTAAAATGGTTCTACATTGGCAGTTTGTGTTCCCTCGTTCATTCCCTCTGCATCCAGCTGGCATGGAAGTGGGTGCATTCAGTTAGGAAGTGACTGCTGGCCTTGGCACTGGGTCTCCAGGCCCTGGTGGGTGGCTCAGGGGTGAAGATCTTGGCAGCAGTGGTGCCACAGATCTGTCAGTGTGAGGAGGAGGCAGGAGCAGTGCTAGCTGTCATGAAGACGTGGTGTCTGCCATTCCTAAAGCTGGTTTCAGAGCACAAAGTGCCATCAGGCAAGACCCAGGAGCTTCTGTGCTCTGGGAGGGGAATGTCAGACAGAAAAATATAATTTCTAGAGAAACAAGATGTCCACCTTCCTTCGAAGGCCTTAATTTTCTATTTTTTCTCCTTCCCTACAGCAATTGTTGGCCCTCCCAAGCTGTCCTGGCTGCTCCAGGATCAAATCCTGAGCGTAAAGATCATCACACCACGCACCCCCTACCAGAGAAGAACTGGCTCCTACAAGCGAGTGAGCCGAGTGCTGATGAAGCTGTGGTACTGGCTGCACCTGTACGAGGGGGAGCTGCTCGTGCAGCAGGTGTGTGGCGGCTGGCAGGGCCCACAGGTGCAGGGATTGCACACCTTTCCTGCTGCAGCCAAGTCCAACCATCTCAGGCTGCAGTGGGGCGGGGGTGCTGTGCTGCAGCCCTGCCCTCACCTGGCTGTGCAGGCAGGTGGGAGGGGCTCTGCACCCCCAAACTGGGGCTCCCACCTTAGTGGGGCAGGAGACCCCTTCCCTGCCCTGGGTAAGAGGAACTGTGCTGGTTCTGTTGAGATGGAAGGTGATGCCACAGGTGTTCAGGAGGTGCTCTGGGACCTGAACACCTCCTGGGGCAAAGAACCGAGTGTTGGGCGGGAGGAGGGTCCCTGGGGTGTTGGGGTGCAGAGAGCAGAGCCGTGCACAGACCCACCTGCAGTGCCCCCTGTGCTTCCAGGTGTCCTGTGAGCGGAGCAGCGAGGAGGAGCCCTGCACCCTGGGGCACCTGAGGCCCAGCACACGCTACTGCCTGAGGACAGTGGCCACGGGCATCGCCAGGGAGCGCAGCCGCGAGGCCGAGCAGTGCCTGCTGACCCCGCCCAGCGCCGCAGGTGAGCAGTGCCTGCTGACCCTGCACGGGGGGGCACTCACCTGGCACGGCCACAGCTCGGGTCCTGCTCACAGCCCTCACCCCAGCACCGTGGTCAGGCTGTGGCCCAGCGCTGCCCAGTGGGGACCTCTCAGGGCGCTGCTTTCTTGTCACCTGCCTTGCCTTGCCTCCTGGAACATCCCAGCGTGACATGGATGGGAAACACTGGCAGAGGGGGGTGGGATGTGCCTGAGCGAGCCCTCAGCCTGCTGTGCTGTGCTGGCAGGGTTCCCGTGGGTCACTGCCATGCTGAGTGCCTTTTTCCTGCTGCTGCTGCTGAGTGTGGCCGGGCTGTGCCTCGTGCGGCTGCGGCTCTTCCCCGACCCTCCGGAGACACGGCTCCCCAAAGCCCTGGTGAGTGCCCACCCTGCTCAGCCTCCCCTCTGTGTGCAGCCCTGGCCAGCCCAGGCTTCCCTGCCTCTGCAGGGGCTCAGCACCTCCTTTCTCCTGGCTCCCACACCAAGCCCACGGTGGCTGCCAGGTGCTCCCCTGCTGTCCGAGCCACTGGCCCCAGGGTGCCGTGGAGGGCATCAGCCACCACAGCTGGCAGCAGAGGGTGGGTCTCGGGCAGTGCAGCCCCTCATGTCCAGCACAGTCTGTCCCCCTGGGCCGGCCGTGTCACTGCTTGTGTCCTTGCAGGCTCTCCAGAACAGCGAGCTGAGCGTGGCCAGGCAGGTGCCTCCCCTCCAGCCTGAGGAGGACCCGCTGGCCCTGCTCCTGCAGCCTGTGCTCCCCTCCCACGGGCCACCCACAGCTGGGCAAGCGGCAGCCACGGCCCCCCAGCCCCTCCGAGGCCTCGCCCAGGGCGTGAGTGGCTACTGTGCCAATGGGTTTGGCCCAGACTGCCCTGAGAAAAGGGACCCATCCTGCTCCCGCAGCCAGCTGGGGTACGCCCTGGGTTCCCAGGTCCCCTCACAGCCAAGGGATGGGGAGGCAGGTGATGGGGATGATTTGCCAGAGCAGCTGGCGCTCGTGGATCTGACTGGAAACAGCTACCTCGGTGACAGGGACAGCCAGACACCTGAGACATGGCTCCCCCTGCACCCCCAGCTTTACTCCAAATGCCAGTGCCCAGTCCTGGGGGCAGGCAGCCGCCTTCCTCTGCCCGTGGCAAGCAGCAGCTGTGGGCAGGAGTGCCTGCAGCAGGGCCTGGGCACAGCTGGGCGCTGGATCCAGCTCAGCTCCGTCCGGCTCGGGGCGCACGAGGAGGGGGGACAGCTGCCCTGTGCCCCCCAGGCCCCGCTGGGCAGGGCCACCGAGCCAGGGCCGGGGGCCAGCAGCGGGCAGCGGGGCTGCTGGGGGCAGGCAGGGCCGGGGGGGCCCTGCAGCGCCCTGTGGCCAGCTGCCTCCTCTGGCTACGAGCCACGGGCCCCTGTGGCTGCGAGCCACGGCCAGAGCGGCCCCCCCAGCTCCCAGCACAGCCCAGGACACCTCCCAGAGCTGCCCAGCCATGGCTGCTCCCCGTCCCAGCCCGGGGGGGCCGGGCACAGGCGAATTCCGGGCACAGCCAGGGATGGGCAGGACCCAGAGCTCTCCTCTGGGGCTTTGGTGCTCCTGAGACACAGCATAAGGAGCATGGACCAAAGCTGAACCCCCAAAACTCATGCCTATTTATCTGTGTGTGTGTGTGTGTGGTACAGTATCTATACTATATACATATGTATTTATAAAGCTCTTTAATGAGAAAATGTTAGGGTTTTTACTTCTGTGGAAATGTTGATTGTGTGCTGGAGTTGTTTTTAAATATCACTAATTTATTATAGAAAACTGGCTTCTCTATTCATTGTTTCTGTGCTACAGACCCAGCATAGCCTTTCCCTGTGCAGCAGTCAGGAAAGGCACTGGGTAAACTTGGGGTTTTCCAGGCAGAAAATTGTGCCCATAATCTCTGTCTTGCTCTCCTGTGCCAAAAGACTGTTTTTTAGCACCATGTATTATTCCTGCTGCCAGCACTGGGATGATTTATGGCTGAGAAGCCCTGCCCTGCAGTTGTCCCTCGGGATGTGCTTTGAGGCTGTGCCTGAAGCCACAGAGGTGAGGGGAAACCTCCTTGAGCTGTGTCAGACTGGGATCTATGGAGTCCAAATGCAGTGACAACTCTCTGGGACTCACAAGAATTCCTCTGGATCTGGGGACAGGTGAGGAACTGGTGTCTGGAGTCCAGGCAGCTGGAGGAGAGGATGGAGGTGCAGAGCTGCCAGTCCTGGGGAGCCTTTGGGGCTGTGCAGGGCCCTGTTCCAGCCCCATGGGTCACCCCTGGCACCCCAGGGTTCTCCATCCCTGCAGCTGAGGAGCAGCTCTGTCCTGGGGCTGTGGCACGACAGGCTGCTGGCGACACGGGTGACTCAGGCAGCCACTCACTGCAGCAGGGGCTTGCCCTAGCCAGGGCTGGTGGAGCAGCTGGGATGTTCCACTCACATGAAAGAGCTGTTTGTGGGGAGTGGAAAAAGACAGCAGGCTGTGACATTTCAAGGTGCTGCTCGGCAGCTGAAGTTTCCGAGTGGATGCGAGAGGGGGTTTCTGCTCTGCCCCAGAGGCGTGAGCAGCACGTGGGTTTCTGCAGAGCCACAGAGAGAAAGTGCAGCACTCACTGCAGGGTGAGCAGCACTCACTGCAGGGTGAGAAACACTCACTGCAGGGTCAGAAACACTCACTGCAGGATGAGCAACACTCACACTCACTGCAGGGTGGGCAACACTCACTGCAGGGTGAGGTCCCAGCTGGCCCAGGAGAGTCATCTCTGTGTGCAGCACGGGGCCAGGGTGCAGAGTCTGGGTTAGATCTCACTTTGGTCTCTGGCAGGTTGTCATGTGCTGAAGAGGACTGGGCTGTGCTGGAGGTGGGGCTGGCTCAGGGTGAGCCCCCAGCCCCGGGCAGGTCTGTGCAGGACACTGGACCAGCCCCTCCATCCCCACTGCAGCCTCAGCCACTGCAAACAGCAGGGCTCTCCTGCAGCATTCCCTGCTCCCCCACCCTGGACAGGGCTGAGCCAGCCTTAGGCACCCAGCCCAGCCACAGCAGCACAAATCTGGCTCAGATGCCATCTCTGGTGCTGGCCCTGGCCATGGCACAGCGCTGTGCCTGCAGGTGCTGCTGCGGGGGCTGCTGAAAGCTCTGACTCACCATCTATCACAGGCTGTTCCTGCCTTCTCTGCGTGCTGTTTCAGATTCCTCTGGTGCCAGATCAAAGAAACAGGAGGGATGCTGCTGCAAACAGCTCTTTATTAGAAACAGTGGGTTTAGGACTGTGCAAGAGCATATTTCTCATCACTAATTTTCAGAGAGCGGAGCTGCCAGCCTGTGAAAGTGCTGCACAGTGGAAAATTGCTCTTTGGGGGCTAATGGGGCTTTCACAGTCACTGGGTGGGAGCCATTGTGCCTGGCAACCATGAGAGATGTGGTGGCCCCTGAAATTATGGGGGGAAATCAAGCTCCTATATTTTGCAGTGCCCAGGACCATCCCCATTTGCCTTTGAAACCATGGGAGGCAGAGCTGCAAACAGCAGGGTCTGCTCTGCCCCTGTGCCCACCCTGCTCTGGCTGCTCTCTCTCTCCTGCCTTGGCAGCTCTCTGGGGCAGCCCAGAGCCCCCCCAGTCCCTCAGAGCCCCCTCCAGCACTGTCCAGCACACCTGTACATGGCAAACCCTGGGACCTCCCTGTGCACCTGCCCTGGTGAGGGGCTGCAGCTCCCTGAAGCAGCACAGAGCAGCAGCAGCAGAGCTGTCCTGTCCTGCTGGACCCATCCTTCAGCCCAAAAAGGCTTTGTGGGTCTGAGCTGCGACATCCAGGCACTGACTGCTGCTGCACCTCCCTCTCAGGGGTCTTTGCTGCTCGGCTTGGTTGGGAAGCCCACCAGGATGTGGGTGGGGATGTGAGAGCCCCAAAAGCTGATCCTGAGTGTGCTGAGTTTGGAGGATGTGCAGGGAGGGGCTGCAGAGCTGACAGGCTGCAGAGAAGGGAGCTGGCTGGCTCAGGCCTGTGTGGTTTCTCTCCAGGCAGGAGCTTTCCTCCAGCTCAGTGGATGGGGACCCAAGCAGGGTAATTGGGACGTTCAGGTCACCCCAGGGACTGCAGAGCACAGCTGGTGCTATTGCTGTGCTGGTGTGGGAGTGCCCTCGCCTGGGGGTGTGTGGCAAGAGTCTGCACCCAGAAGGTGCCACGGGCACCCTGGCAGTCACACACTCCCAGCCTGGCCACCAGCTGCCCCTGCTCTGCAGGACACCTCCCCTGTGCTGTCCTCACACTCCCACTGCTCTGCCCAGGCTCTGACAGAGTTCTTGTGCTTCCCATCCTGCAGATGCACCCCGGGGGATTTCTGGTCCTGTAGCCTGTGGGAATGGAAGCTTCCCTTCTGCCAAATCTCCGAGGAGTTTCCACTGCAGGAAAGCCCCCTGCACCCCCAGCAGCCCCCATGCAGCAGCCTTGGAGCCTGGCTGACAGCACACCACAGAGGCATATTACAACACATTTTATTGCTGTTCTAGTTTATAAAAAACAACAAACCAAAACCCATTATAACAAACCCAGTCCCCAAAGCCAGCACTATCTGAGGCAGGCTTGCAAGGACGCTCCTTCAGTGCAAAGAGGAAAGTGGCAGTGAGGGCTGGGGGGGCTCTGCTCGCTTCAGCTCCCACAGAACCCCCCGTGCCCACTGTACAGTATCCGTGTGCCCTGGGCTGCTTGGGCAGGGCTGGCCGAATTCCCAGCTCTGGTGGGAGTCCTGGGGGAGCTGGAGGTGTCAGAGGGGGAACACATGGCTGTGCAGAGCAGCTTTGACACAGGATATGAAGGCGTGCTGAGCCAAGGGGCACTGCCCTCACCTTTGCACAGACAGTGCTTTGCCAAACAGCTGCTCTCTGTTCTCCTGAGCTTCCCAGTGTGGAAACCAAACGTGTGCACGACCCCGTGGCTGCTGCCAGCCTCAGGTTCCAGAAGTGTTGGTGGGAACTAGGGGGTGTGGGGCTGGAGCACGGCTGCACCCTCTGCAGGGTTTGCCAGGCACAGAGGCTTCTGAGACGGGAGGAGCCGAGCAGGACCCGGGCACTGGTAATGGTGGGAGGGATGCTCTGATCCTCAGCCCCTCACCCTCAGGCCCTCTGCAGGCCCCCTGACCCTTTGTTTCCTCCCATACCTGGTTGCACCAGGCATCACCCCCAGCACACACCTACCCCTCGTCCATGGGGAGCCAGACCCGCGTCACAGCCCGCAGCAGTGAGCACAATTTTCACTGCAATGAGCTGCCAGGGCAGAGCCTTTCCACATCTTCAGAGGCAGCTGATGTCTTGGAAGAGAGGGCTGCCCAAATGCCAGCCCCAGGTGCTGAGCATGTTGGCAAGAGACAAATGCAAACAGCTCCAGCCCTGGGATCCCACAACACGCACAGGATGGCTGGGACCACACAGGGCTGGCAGATGGGGATGGGGAGGCTGGGCTGGCCTGGTCTCACCTGTCCCATGAAAGCGCCACTGCAGGAGGCTAGAGCTCAGCTTTTCCCACGGCACAGCCACAGGCTGTGAGAAACGTTCTCAGGGAGCAGGGAGGCAGCTACATCCAGATGGCAGCAGGGTGTGTGGCCAGCAGTGTGTGTCTGTGGCCAGTACTGTGTGTGTGTGGCCAGCAGAGTGTGTCTGTGGCCAGCACTGCCGGTGCCAGGGGCTGCAGGCAGCAGCAGAAGGAGCAGGCAGTGGCAAGAGGGAAGCAAGGTGCTGTTTGTGACAGGCAGGAGCTAGCAGAGCTGCAAACCCTCTCCAGTCTCTCCATGCTGGCTGTGGCTGTGCTGGGGCTGCAGAGCCGGGGGCTCAGCCAGGGCAGAGCTGCCAGCCCAGCCCAGCCCAGCCCAGCCCAGCCTGCCCTGTGGCTAGGTCATCTTCCTGGCCACGCTGGCGTAGGTGTGCTCGATCTCCTCGTCCGCAGGACACGTGTGGGTGAACTCCTCGCAGGCGTAGGCGTTGGTGAGGTAGCGCCAGACACCCGTCATGTCCCCTGGGATCTCGAAGTCACGGTACTTTTTGGCTGCAATCTGGAGGAGAGTGGAGGAGGAGGGGGCTGAAACTCCCAGCACCTGAGGGACACTCTGTGGCTCTGGCAGGGGGACCCCCTGTCCCTGCCCCTGGGGCAGGTGCCCCAGCCCAGCCCTGGGCTCGGTGCCATTACCTTGATGATGTGCAGTTTGGGCAGCAGGTTGCAATCAGCCAGAGTCAGATGGTCTCCGTCCAGGAATTTCCTCTTGGAAACGGTGACATCCTCCACACTGTCCTGGTCAATCTCCTCCGGGAGAGGAGTGTTCAGGTAAACGTCCAGGCGATGGAACTCCCGCAGCAGCGCCTTCTCCAAATCTGGGAGGGCAGAAACCGAGAGCAGTGAGAGCGTGCCCTGGGCTCTGCTGGGCTGGCTGAGCCTCCCATGGGTTTTGCAGAGAGGGGAAAAACCCTCAGGGCCATCAGGACACAACACTGTCCCTGGGCAGTGCCTGCTCACTGTTATTCCTGTGCAGGGAGCAGGGAACTGCCTTCATCCTTCCCCTCTGCCCCTCCACTTTGCTGAGGCAGGCAGCAGGACCCTTAACCTGATGGCAGGCTTTGCCAGCACACAAAAGCATTTCTGCTGCTGCAGCGTGGTTGACTAGAGTTCATGTACCCACAATCCTTACTGATATTTGCTTCTTTGCGTGGGTTCTTGATGTATGCTGAGAACTTGGCAAAGATGTCACTGCCCACATCAAAGGACTCCTTGTACTTGGGGCTCAGGTGTGGATACCTTGAAAAAGACATTTTTGTCAGTGCAGGCAGGGATGGAGCAGTGTCAGCTCCTGGGCCATAGAGCCCAGGGATGGAACTGGAGGATTCAGGGGATGTTCAGCTGCTGTGGCAGAATAATGATGATGTGAATTACTGCAGCTGCCACCCTGTGGGTTGTGTCTTCTGTCCTGGGTGTTTGCCAGGTGATAATCTCAGGGCAGACACTCCACAGCCTGGGGACACTGGTGGCAATGGAGCCCCAGAGCAGAGCTCTGCCTGCAGGCAGCTCTGGCCCAGCCCAGAGGATGCACATTAGCACAGAGGGGTCTCAGGAAGCCAGAAGCTCCCATGACTTCCTCAGGAACTGTTTTGTGTTTGTGACACGTCCCAGGGCGAGCTGCAAGGGCAGACACATTCAAGGAGGCAGGTGACAAATGCATCTGAGCTTCCTCTTCTGCAGCAGTGGGGGTCTGCAGCCACACAGGGCACGGGGGAGGCTGGTTTGGGGGCTCCCCAGTGAAAACCACCCCCCAACCACCCTATGGGTCACTGCACTGCTGCTGTCAAGCAAGGGCATTCGCTCTCCCTCAGCTGAGTGCACTGAGTATAAACAAGTCAAGGGGTCTCCATTCCCCTCTACCCCAACACCAGCTGCCACAGCCAGTGGCAAACCCAGCTGTGCCAGAGTCCCTGCAGAGAGCTCCCCTTGTGGGGGTGCAAAGGCTGCTGCATTCCCACCCGTTGTTGCCATTCCTGCCATCCCCATGCCCTCCTGGCAGACCCAGGCTGCCCTGCAGGGCAGGCTCAGGGCTGGGAGGGGGACCCTCCTGCCTGGGCTGCCCTGGGGCACCTCTGGCACCCTGCCTCAGTTTCCCAGTCTGCCAAGCCCTGGGCAACGCTGACAGGCCCCGAAATGGGGAAGGAGTGAGTGTGCAGTTACGTGGGTGGACCCAGGGTCTGCTCCAGGAACTCCTCAATCTTGATGAAGTCTGTTTTCAGCTCCTTGTTGAACAGCAAGAAGGGTGGGTTGGTGCCTGGTGCTAAATCTTTCAATTCTTCAGGTTTCCTGGAGCAGAGAAAACAAGCTGGCTCAGAGCCTGTAGCACATCTGCCTCCACCAGCCCCCCAGAAAAGTGGCCATGGCAGAGGTGGGGGCCAGGAGGGGGCACAGGAGCAGGAACATTCCCAGCTCTGCTGGCTTTGGGGAGCTGCCAAGAGCTCCCCAGCCTCTGGATCTGCCTTCAAGTCATGCTGACATGCAGCAGGACAGGGAGTCCCTGGGCCGTGCATGCTGGCAGGTGGCCCCAGCCCGTGCTGGCCCATGTGCAGCCCAGGTGAGGTGGGCAGTGTGTGGGCAGCAACTGTCCCTGAGCAGTGACACACGGGCTGCAGAGCAGGCAGGGGGAGGAGGTGTGATGGGGGCGCTGAGCAGGGCTCGGGGAGCTGAGTGTCTCAGCCTTCTGCTGGCCCAGGGCTTCAGGACCACCTCACCTGGTCATGTCCACCGTGGTGACATTGAACTTGACCCCTTTGAGCCACAGCACCATGAAGAGGCGCTGGCAGAAGGGGCAGTTCCCGATGTTTTCTCCATCCAGACCAGCCTGTCAGGAAAGCAGAAGAGTGAGGATTTAACCCTTCCACAGACAGGATGCCCGGAGCTGAAGAGCCACGGGGCACAGAACGCTGCAGGGAGCTCCAGGAACCACCCTCACCATGGCCCTGGGGGCCACTGGAAAGAACATAAGAGCACAGCCAGGATACCAGGGGTCGGATCCTTCCCAGAAATGTGAGATAAAGCCAGGAGGAAGTGGAGAAGGAGGCAGGGGGAGAAGGTGGAGGGTGGTTGTTAGTGGATGGAGGAAGGGAGGGTCCGCTTGGCCAGGAGGCCAGGCTGGAGAGGGTGGGAGAAGGGAAATGAGCTCATGTTTGCCAGGAAAAGAGCAGTTTGTTTTCATGTGCTGTCCATGTCTGCCCCCAGTCTCGTGTGTGTTTAACAAACCCAGGCACGGTGTCCCCATGCCAAGAGCCTGCCCCAGACTGGGGGCACGAGAGGAGAATTTGTGCTGGCATCCCACACAGCACTGGGAGGAAACAGAGATGACTGCCAGGTGCTGAAGGAACCCTTTCAGCTCCTCTGCACGAGCACAGCCACAGGCAGAGTGAAGCATGCTTCCTTGCTATGTAGCAGCTGGAAATATCCTCTGCAAAAAACTACTGAAACACCGTATGAGGGGTTTGGCAAAAGGATGTGGCAGGTTCCCCTGTTCACAAAAACTGGCTGAGATGCTGCTGTGAGAGGGAAGTTGTGCTGTGGTAAGAGCTAAAATGGCTCACAGGAAACTCAACTTCTTTAAGAGAATTACTAATCTGCACATGAACGGAGCTGCTGCGGCTCTGCCCTGGCACAGGGGAGCAGCACAATCCACAGAGGGAGCCAGCCCTGGCACAGGGCAGTGTGTGGGGGCACACGAGCCTTGCTGGAAGTATTTTTTATGCTCAGCTGTCATGAAATTATATTGTGAAATCTGAGGAAGGAAATGGGAACTGAGAAACGTTGATTCCCTAGGATGTGCCCAACAGTGAAGCTGAATCTACAGGAGGCTGATCAGTGCCTATTAATAGCAAATACTGCCAGAGGAGCTACACTCAGGAACATCCTGTGTCGTTAACAGCTTCTTTGGAAAGGGGTGAAACTGGGTCTCAGACTTCCTTTGAAGGAGCTGGAGGGGAGGGTCAGAGGGCAGGGCATCTGTGCTCGCCCTCCCCAGCACCCCTGCCACCCCTGACCCCAAACTGCGCCCATTCTTTGGGGCATCTCCAGACCCAACAGCTCAGCAAGCGCTTTTGGGGCGGCCTGGCATGAGCATCAGTGCTTTCCTCTCTGCCAGCTGCACTGCCTTGGACTTCCCTGGCACAAGGCTGGCAATGACAGGGCTTGGTTTGTGCTGCTGTCCCCAGGAGCTGCTGTGCTGAGCCGTGGCACTCTCTGGTGGGCAGGGGTCACTGGGGGCAGGGTGCCCCTCGCTCTGGGCACAGACTCTGATCACCTGCTTCAGGTTTTTCCATGCTTGCCTGGCAGCTCCAGACCCTGAGCTGTTCAGGCTGGTCTTCCCCCTTATCTTTTAAAAATGGAGAGGTGGGGAATTTTGGACTAGACTGAAAAGAAAATCAGGATGGCCTCTGCAGGGAGAAAGACTCAGGCCCATACCAGGGTCTCAGAGCCAAAATCTTTATCTGGAGAAATTGGAGGGGAGCTCCACCAGTGCCCAGGCACTGCTGGGGGAGCATCAGGCTCTGAAAGGGCTTTGTTGGCAACCAGTGGCTATGCAGGGAGACTTGCAGCCATGTGCCTCCCTCCCTGGCAAACCAGAGCAGCAGGGAGGGGGCAGTCATCGCTCTTCACTTCCTTCCTCAAAGCTCCTCTGCTGCTCCCCCCCTGCAGCAGGAGCTGGGCTGGGGGCACACTCTGACACTGCTCAGCTTTTACCCCCAGATGACAGACAGAGCCAGCAGGGACAGCACAGAACCTCCAGCAGGGCTGCAGCCTTTGAGCCCCAACGTTCTGGGGCCTCACCAGGCTGCACAGGGCATCGAAACCCCAAAGCTGCTTGGCAGTTCCTGTGGTTTCCCCGTGGTGAAACAACCTTAAACGCAGTGGGAGGAGGAACAGCCATGCCATGCCGTGCCATGCCGTGCCATGCTGTGCCATGCTGTCCCATGCCATGCCATGCTGTGCCATTAGGCCCTTGCTGGGAGCAAGTTTCCATTGGCACCAGTTTCCCCCATGATTTCCAGCTGTCCCTGGTCACAGTAACAGCCGTGTCTGGGCTGTCCCCAGCCTGGGAGGTGCTGATGGCACAGGAAGCTGCCTGTCAGCCGCTGGAGCCGCTGTGTTTTTGGTAAAGCTGGGTGCTGAGTGCTGGGGAGGGGAGGTACAGCATCAACAGCATCTGAGAACAGACAGCCGGGACAGTTTTTCATGCTAAATTACAGCACAGGGGAAGTCCTGACGATGCTGCTGGTTTTCTGTTTCACTTCCCTCTGAAAACCCCCTAGAATGTGCTGCTGCCATTGCAGTCACCTCATGTGTTGCTTTCTTTTCCAGCCATCCCAGGGAGAAGCGTTAAGCAGAGAATTCAAGACTCAGACTACTTTTACCAAGAATACACTTGTCCAGATTCAGCTCAGCCAAGCTCAGTGTCCAGCTAGAATTGCTGTGGCCTCAGTTTTGGCGAGGGGATGAGAGACATCTCTCCTGGGAAGGCTCAGATAATCCTTTCTAGCATGTCTAACTGCTACCCAAGGAAGGCACCATTCAGTGCCTAGAACTGCTGGGTGCCAGTGCCAGGGAAGCCAGCGCCTCTGGCCAGTCCTTTTGGGCACTGAATCCCCCCAGAGGGAGAGCAGTGAAGCCCATGGACTGGGTGACTACAGAGAAACCACCCTTAAAAGCTGGATGAGGTGGCCCAGAGAGGCATTGTCCCCTGGTCACTGTCACTGGCAGCGTGTCCCAGCCCCTGGCACTGCTGTGGGCAGGCACAGCCACCAGCCTTGGCTCCACTCTGTTTGCACCACCCGTGGCTGCTGCAGATACTTTGAACTTGAGTGTTCAAATATTCCAAGGAAAGGGTTCAGAAGATTGCTTCACAGGGAAAAAGGCAGAAAGCATTTCCAGCTAACTCCCGCCGCGGTGCCGCCCCGGCTCGCTCCGCACAGCTCCGCGCCGCCCCCGCTCCTTTCACAACCCTGCTCCCAGCACGAGCTCCAGGGGCTGCTCCCAGCCCTCTGCTTGCTGTTCCCGGCCTGGGCTTCTCTTCTCTGGCTTTTGAGAGCCATGTGTGCTCCCACTCCTTCACCATGCTGCTGCCAGCAGTGCCACTTCTCCAGGGTGCACAACCATCACAAGACCAGGGCATCTTTAGGGTGTGACACCCCACAGTCCCCAAAACACCACACAAGCCCCACAACACTCCACAGTCCCTACACCACCCCGCAGTCCCCACACCACCCCGCAGTCCCCACACCACCCCACGGTCCTCAAAACACCCCACAGTCCCCAAAACACCCCACCGTCCCCAGATTTGAGCAGCCCTACAGCCGCCTTTCTGGTGAGTGACTGAAATCTGGACCCATCTCCAGCCTCACAGAACATGATGACACCCATGAAGTCCCACCAGCTGCACCCCGAGCTGGAGCTCGGCGAGGGTGAGCCCAGAGTCTCTGTGGCCACGCAGGGACCCACCTTGACAAAGAGCTCGATCTCGGGTTCCTTGGTGGTGCTGTGCTGCCGCCCCTCCATCCCAGCAGCAGGGCAGGAGCACTGCGGGGCCAGTGGCTCTGTTCCCTGCAGGGTCTGATGGGGAAGGCTTTAAGGCTGGTGCCCTGGGCCCCTTGGCTGCTCTGGCTCCGCAGAGGGCTGGAGCTCACACTCTCCTTCCTTTTGAAGAAGGGAGGAGCGATGGGGTGCGCCAGGACCTGCCAGCGAGGGGAGGAAGCGCGGGGCCTCTGGGCCGTGACTCAGCACGGGTCTATCTGGTCCCGTCCAGCGCCTATCGCTCCCACCCAGGGCTCCTCCGGCTGGGCTGGCATCCCCAGCCCCGCCGGTGCCACGGCACTGCCGCTGTCTCTCCCAGCTGGGAGCAGGGCTTTACACAAGTGTCTCCCCTGCTGCTCCTCTGCTGCTCCAGTCCTGGCCCTTGCCACTCTCCCACCCTCACACTGGTGTCCGGTGCCCCAGGGCTTCTTTATCAATTTGGGGTGAACCTGGCTGACCTTCTCGCTGCCTCCTGCAGCTGAATTGTGCCAGGCAGCTGCCTGGAGGGAGGGCAGAGCTCCAGCAGCCTCGGGGATGCTGCGTGGGCACACGCGAGCACCCCTCGCTGCAGAGCTGGGCTGGCAGGGCAAGGGCTCAGGGGGGCTGGGGGCAGCAGCCCGGGCACCTGCCTCTGATTTTTTTGAAGCTGGGGCACAGCCCTTGGGCGGGAGGGATTGCAAAACAGCTAAGGCAAGGCAGGAGATAAAAGATGCTGCAGCATGCCGGGGAGCAGTGGGGAACCCCAGAGTGCCCCTGGCAGCCACTCAGCTGCGTGGAGCTTGGCAGGATGGTGGGATGGGATGGGATGGGATGGGATGGGATGGGATGGGATGGGATGGGATGGGATGGGATGGGATGGGATGGGATGGGATGGGATGGGATGGGATGGGATGGGATGGGATGGGATGGGATGGGATATCTCCAGAGCTGACCTTCAGCAGGGCCCCATTCCTGGAATTGGGCTGTTTTGCAGGAAGGATGAACAGCTTGCTTTCCTCCTCAGGATGGGAGGGAACTGTTTGCTGTCAGATCACCCTGGCTGCAGAGACAGCCAAGACTTCCCAGCACACATGAGCCTAACTCTTAGGCAGGAGCTGTCTCACACCCCCCAGCACACAGCTGGTACCATTGCACAAAATGGGGATCCCCAGTGCTTCACTCAGCTCGCCCCCCCCCCCCAGCTTGGATAAGCTCCAACTTTCCCCAAATAATCAAGCCCTGATCACACAGCAATCTCCCTCAAGGCAATCAGGATGGGAAATTATTTTGCAGACCCTTGGTGGAGGTTCCCCAACCAAGATGTTTTCTTGTTTCTGTCCTGCTGCACAGCCCAGAGCGCTGCTAACACTGGGGTTTGCAGGGGTGGGGAGATGGTGGGGTATTTTTTTCCTGCCCCATCAAAACTTTGGAAGAGCTTGGAACCCTCCTCGATGGGACAGGACACTCTGACTCACACTCTGATGATCAGCAGGCGATGGCACTGTGGGTACCTCCCAGGCACATGGCATCACCCTCATCACAAGCTGGACACCACCCAGCTCCCGCTGTGCACTCCAGGTGATGTGTGCCAGTCCCTGCCTGGGCAATGCTCAGCCTCTGGGAGCTGGGATGGCTCTGGGATGGCTCCTGGCACTGCCAACTGCTGCTGTCTCTGCTGATCTTAGCTGGCTGCAGAGCCAGCAGCTCCAGTCCGTGGCATTTCCCCCAGTTGCAGCAGCAGGCAGGGATTTGAGTCCTGCAGGCAGGAGGCACAGTATGACACGGTGCCCCCCTCCCAAAGTGCCAGAATGCCCAGTACCTGGCCCCACAGATGCTGTGGGACAGGAACATGGCAGCAGAGAGGTCCCTTCCCACACTGCTGGGTGCAGGAAGGGTGTTTGTGTTTTCTGCAGGAACAGCAGCCTGGGAGCCTTTCCCTTCCTCCCCACGGAGTGAATGGCCGGACATTTGCCGAGATTGAGATTACAGCTCGCATGTCGCTGGGTTTCTGTCTCGCTGTGCCTGGGAGAAAGCTGGGGGCACTTTGGCCCAGCCCTGTTGCTCTGCCCAGGGGGAGCAGAGGCGGGAGGCAGGGGCAGCCAGTTTCTGTGCCAGCAGTGGGATGCCAAGGCACGGCTCACCACAGCAGGCTGCGCTGGGCAAGTGTTCCCATGCAGAGAGTGCTGAGCTGTCCCGAGCAGCCCCTGGCCTGGGCGGCAGGCTGGGAGCGGGGCGCTGTGCCCGCCCAGCCCGGGCAGAGAAGAGACCCATTGTCCCTGTGCAGAGCCCACGGCTGGCACGGGCTGGGCTGGGCTGAGCTGGGCTGGGCTGGCACTGCGGCCGGGCCATGGCCGGGCTGGCCCCGCTGGCCGTCACCCTGCTCCTGCTCTGCCTTGCTGCTCGTCCGGAGGCCAGCCCGGAGCTGTCGGGTGAGTGGGGTGAGGGGGAGCAGGGGGATGCTGAGCCCTGCGCCGCTGGGACGGGAGATGGAGGGACAGCAGGGTGGGGTACAAACCATGAGCTTCCCCGAAATGCTGGGATTTGTTTGCCCCCACACAGGGCTGAAAACACCCTGCACACATCCCACAGCCCCGGTGTGCAGGAGAGGGGCTCCCCAGCTCTGCTGCGCTCTCTTGGATAGTTTGCAGGCAGAAATGCAAAGAAACAAACACCAAGCCAGCCCCTGAGCTTTGCTGAGCTCCCCTCAGCCACGGTGCTCATGTCCTCAGTGCTAAGCAGTGTGCAGAGCTGAAGGAGCACCCAGGGCTGCCCTGCCAGCCTTCCCTGCTCTCAGAAGGGGAGGCAGGAGCTGGGTTGAAGCTGTACCTGGTCCTTAGCCGGAGCTGCTGGCTGTGCCCCAGCTGGAGCCGCTGGTGAGTGGGGAGCTGCAGGGTGCCCTGCCACGAGACACAGCACAGGCCAGCAGCTGTCCCCAGGGCCAGGTCAGTGAGCCTTAGAGATGTAGACAGGCAGAAATCTGGGACCCCTCCTGCCCCAGCTCTGTGAACACTCAGGATATGTGCAGGCAGGCTTGGCACCAGGCATTCCCCGGGGATCACCTGGGAACAGCCACGCACACCTTCCATCTGCTCAGCCAGGCCCAGGTGCTGGCAGCCTGGTGCTGCAGGGCTGTGGGGAGCAGGATGTGATTTCATCTGGGCAGAGCTAACGGCACAACCACAGCACCGGAGACTGAGTCAGCTGCACTGCCACGGATCACTCACCAAGGCTGCCTTGACAGGGCTCCACCCAAAAATCATCTTCACAACTGGCCCAAAATAGTGTGATGGAGAAACCTCTGCCCCATGGTGGTGTTTGAGCCTCAGTTTTAAAATACAAACCACTGGTGACTTCAGCCAGCATGACAGCAGAACAGAGTCTGCCTCAAGGCGGGATTTGGGGAAACCATTTCTTCTCTTATTTCTCCCCTGAATTCCCTGCCATCCCTAGGGTTTGCCTGAGCTCTCTGCATCCAAGGCTGCCCAGCAGCAGGGGGTTTAGGCTGCCCTGCCTCCAGGCAGGGATGGGCAGGTGGGTTTGGAGCCAGTGCCAGGCTGGGGTGGCTCTGGAACCTCCAGGAGAGCCTGAGCTCTGCCAGCTGTGGGGCTGGTGCTGCAGCTGTGGGAATGCTGCGGGGGATGCAGAGGGAGGGGATGGGGGCTGGCAGCCTGGGCAGGGCCCTGTGCCCCTCATAGCCTGGGGCAACCAGAGGAGAGGGACAGCACAGGGCTTGTCCTGCCCCCTGTTCATGAGCACTGCACCCCAAGGGTCTGTTCCTGCTCTGTGCCATTCAAAGAGCATCTTTGCACTGCACTGGAGCTTTGGCCTGGCCAGAACACTTGGTCTGCTGCCATCTGCCCTCCTGTACCTCTCCTTTCCTCTCCCCTCCAGCATGCAGAGCAGCAATCGAGGGCTTGCTCCTGGGGTGCTGTGGCCACCCACCTGCCCCCCCAGCTTGTGAGGGATTATGCCAAGGCAGGGATGAGCTCCGGGCTGGAGGCAGCTCCCAGCTGCACCCACTGACACCCAGGGAGGGATGCTGGCTGCAGATGCTGGAGGGCTAGTGGCTGAAGGTGAAAGGGGCCCTTTGTGCTGCTGAGCCTGGCACCAGTTTGCAGGGAGGGGGGAGCTGGTGCTCCCACCTTCTTCTCTTGGTTTCGGGGAGTTTGACACACCGGGATTGGGGGACAGGGTGTATGTCTGGCCCTGGGCCCCAGCACTGGCACAGGTGCGAGTTCCTCCAAGGACCCCACAGCTGGGGTTTGGGGTCTGTGATCTGCTCACAAGCCCCATGTTGCCCTGTTCCCATCTTCCAGGACTCACAATGATGATTCCCCTTTGCTTTTGTTTTATTCAGAGATGCAAAGTGCTTCATCCAGGGCATACACATCACATTTCCTCAGCTTTTCTTGCTTCCTCAGCCTTCTCCAGCAGCTGGTGCCTGCTCAGAGCACCTGGCAGCTTGAAGAGCTGTTACTAAAACAGCTTCCTTGCCCACCCAGTACAGCCAATGCCAACTGGAGCCAATGCTGCATGTCAAGCCCTTGGAGAGGCTGGGCAGGACAGTGCTACTTAATTGTCCCCTGTAGGGAAAACGAGGGCACTAGTTTGGGACACAAACTAGGCAGGATTGAAAGAAAGAAGCATTCTTTGATGGGAATTTAAGGATAGAAGGGCCAGTGCCCATTGAAAGGGTTGTGGGCCAGGAATAGTTTGCACCAAGACACTGGGCTTCTTCAGCAGAGACCTGAGGCCAGCTGGGCTCAAGTGATGGCTTGGTGGCTCACACTCATCCACACTGACCCAGCCAGCTGTGGGAGCTTGCAGCAGCCCCTGGACCCTTCTCTTATCTGGCTCATGGCTCAGCTTGTGACAGACTTGTGACAGAGCATATCCTCCTCACCCTTTGCTCCGGGGATCATCACTGGGGGACCATCTCTGGCTCACTCTTGTTCTGTCCCCACCATGGCCCTATAACAAGCCTGGTTTTCTCTAAACACTTGACAACTCCTTATGGGATTTCCCAATCTTCTATGACTTGCTGTACTGCCTCCAGCTTTCCTTTCCTGTTGCTAACCAGCTCAGCTAATCCATGCTGCTTTCCAGCTCCTGGCAGCAATGCTGGGTGCAAGGTTTGCTACAAGCCCATCGGCTCTGCTGCTGCCCTGCTCTGACCTTGTTCACCCCATAAGTGCCTCATCTCAGGATATCCTCACTGCCACCAGCCCATGGGTGCCCAAGTGTCCCCACTGCTGTGGCCCTGGTGTCTCCTCAGGACACGGCCAGTCCTGCTTTCCCCTCCAGGGTACCTGCGCAAGGTGCTGAGGAACCACACTGCCCACACTTGCGATGGAGAGCAGCTCCTCATCGTCTGCCCTCGCAGAACCACCATCAGCATCCTCGGGGCCTTCTACGGGCGCCGAGTGCCCAGCACTGAGCTCTGCCCCAGCCCCGAGAGTGCCTCCCAGGAGAGCACCGAGTGCACGTCTGCCACTGCCCACCTGGTAAGGGAGGGGTCCCAGGCACAGCCCCTGTCTGCACACCCCTGAGCTGCCTGCCTGGGCTGGGGGCTGCAGCCTCTCCATGCCCCCAGGAGGTTTTCATCAGGATTATAGATTCATGGAATCAAAGAATCAAAGCACTTTTGAGCTCTGTTAGGCTAGGTGCTGAGACCACTCCTCTGGGGGGTGTGTTCCCAATGGTGGGGAACGGTGGGGTGCCCGTGCTGGCACAGGGCTGGGACACCCGCTGCTGCTTCAGGAGCAGGGATGTCTGCAGGGCAGAGAGCAGAGCTGTGCCAAGGCTCAGCACCTGGGAGCAACTGGGAAGAGAGATTGCTTGTGTTTCCTCAGTGACTTTCCCTTCTGGCAGCCAGTGAAAAGCAAGCAGAGGTTCAGTACTGAGCTGGGCAGGAGGGATAGGGACAGAGGAGGGGAAGAGAGAGGAGAAGGGGAATAAACCACTCCCTGCTGCCGGGGACTTGTGGGGACAAAGAGGGGGACACAGAGGCAGGGAGTCCCACAGCCACCCGGGGCGGGCTAGTCAGAGACCCCTGCCGGAGCCGAGGGCGGAGCGCGGCCACCCGGGCCACCTGGGCCACCTGGGCCACCGGCGGGGCCCGAACGGCCCTGGCTGAGCCCTCGTCCCCACCTTGTGGCCGCGTGGGGACATTGCAGGGACAGCAGGGACATTGCGGGGACATTGCGGGGCAGCGTCAGTGCGCACCTGCACAGGTGTCAGACACGCTGTGGTACTGAGATGCACGCACAGGTAATGGCACACCTGTGCTGGCACACAGCTCGCTGTGGGTGCAGGGGAGGAGCTGGCTCAGGAACGGCACCGGAATTGGGATGTCTGCCCCAGGGGTGGGCAGGGGCAGCTGTGGGACACTTCTGTGGGGTGAAGCCACTTCTCTGAGCCTGGTGATGGCGCTGATGGACAGGAGGTGAGAACAGCCTCAGGACTTCTCACCCAGCTCACACCTGCTCCACTCTGCTCTCCAGAAGCTGCTGGCTGAGTGCCAGGACCAGCAGTGGTGCCAGTTCTCAGTGCACAGCCAGGTCTTTGGGCCAGACCCGTGCCCTGGGACACACAAGTATCTCATCGCTTCCTACAAGTGCCGGCCAGGTGAGGAGGAGCACGGTCTGGGCAGCACTGCATGGGCTCTCCCTGGCCTCAGCTGCTCAGAAAGGGGCAGGAAGGAGAGCATGGCTGCTCCTGTACCTCGCAGCCTTCTTCCAGCCCTCCCTTTGGCTTAAGGGAGGGGCTGCAGGTGATTCAGGATGCACTGGGGCACTCAGCCATGTCACTTCCCAGGGAACCACCGGGTCAAGACCGTGTGCGAAAATGACAAGCTCAGGCTGCAGTGTCGACCAAAATCCATCCTGGCCATTTATTCTGCAAGTTATGGACGATTCCTGCGGGGCAAACCGGAGTGTGATGCCTTGAACACTGGAGGACCCCATATAGGTATGCCAGAATGGTTTGAGACAGAAATGGGGCAGGAGCCATGCAGAGAGTACGGCACAAATCTACCACTGGGCTGTACCGTGTCCCTTGGCTTCTGCTGGGAGGGCAGGCAGCTCTGCCCACGGGTCCATGCCTCGTGTCTCTGCAGAGTGTGTGGCTCCAGACGCTCTGCGCAGGGTCTCCAAGAAGTGCCACCGCAAGGGGAACTGCACGGTGGCTGCTGACAAGGCCACCTTCGGGGACCCGTGCCTCCCCGGCACGAGGAAGCAGCTGCGAGTCTCTTACACCTGTGGTGAGAGCCAGGGGCTCACAGGCCGCTGGTGCAGCGTGTGCTGTGCCCAGCCCACGCCGGGCAGGGGCTCAGGGAGGAGCAGGGTGGTGACGCTCGCTGTGTGCTCTCCTCGCAGTGCCCAAGCAGCTGCTGGAGGAGGTGGGCCCTGACACCTCGGACCCCTTCCTGCTCTCGGACTACATGCACGGTAATGTGGGGGGAGGAGGGTTCCACCACCGGCGGCGTGGCACTGTGCCTGTGCTGGAGTGAGCCAGCCCTGCACCCTGGTACCAGCTCCAGCCCATCTCTGTCCCGTGGGGGGAGCCATCCCTTGGTCAGTGCCCGCTCTGAGGGGATGGAGGTGGCATCTGCTGGGAGCAGGGGAGAGGAGGACACACAGGGTCATCCCTGCAGACAGCAGAGCACTCGTGCAGGAAGGATGGAGTGTGGTGTGGGGAAGGACAGGCAGCAGCAGGCAGCCGGGGCACCCAGCGCACCCCGTGTCTCAGCCTGCACCCCCTTGTCACTGCAGGTGGCTGGTACAAAGGGCCCAGGTTCTCCAGGCTCCAGGAAGACCGCATGATTTTTACTAGCTCTCTGGCAGCTTTTGCCCACCTTTGGGGTACGTGTCCTCCCTGGGTCTCATGCAGCACCCGGGGAAGCAGGACAGGCTGCGGGGTGGCTGACATCCCAGATGGCCCCAGCTCAACCCAGGGCTCATCTCAGAGGCAGCCAGACCCCAGACCTCTCCAGCAGGGCCAGCAGGCACACAGAGGAGCAGGGCACCAAGCACCCACGCTGTGTTTGGGGTAGGAACAGGTCCCTGTGTTGGGACAGGTAGGACAGGAGCTCAGAGGCTGAACAAGCCCCAGGTCCCACAACAGCAAGAGTCATGCTGATGCTACAGTCCTGCCTGTGGACCTTCATTTTCCAACAGGCTAGATTACCCACTGGGTCTTTTCCTTCCTGCCCTGTCTGCAGGCACTAATGGAGACCACCCCTCTGCAGGCAAAAAATTTCCCTTGCCAGAGGAAATTACTCCTTTAATCCCCCAAGGGATTATTCTTTCCCCTTCTCTGACTGCCCCACATCCCAGTGGAGGTTTCCTTTGGGGAAAGGCACATTTCAGGACTGGTGGGTGCTGATGAGGCTCTAGGTGACACTTCCATGATCACTGGGGCAAGGTCTGTCCTGCCTCTGCAGCCTGGGTGGTGAGGGCATCCCTGCTCCCCTCCTCTTACTGCCATATCCCTGGCACTGATACTCCCCAGACTGCAAAGCAGTTTGTAGCCTGTGTCGTTCTTTCCTTTTTCCCTCAGGAGTCCCAGAGAAAGTTGCCCTCTACTTTCTTTGTGGAGTCTCAGGAGGCCTCCTGCTGCTGCTGTGCATCATCAGCCCCAAAACCACCTTCCTCCAGGAAATGGGGGAGGCTCTCAAGGACCCAGAGCTGGGCAGCAGCTCGGAGCTGGGCAGGACCAAGCTGCGGGATGAGCAGGACGAGGATGTGGCTGATGACAGCTCCTCGGACTCGTCCTTCCGCCGGCTGACGCGCACCTACCGCGCCACCGACAGCATCTTCGGGCCCGAGCTGACCGCGGCCATGGAGGGGGCTGCAGAGCACCAGGGCCGCGCCGGGGATGAGATCTGGATGCCCAAGGAGTCAAGCCCCTACGCCATACACAAGATCAAATCAGCCACCAAATAAGAACTGGAAGAAAATGGCAGGAGGGCAGCAGAGGGGTGCAGGCTCAGTGGGATCTGACTTCAGAGGGACATGAGAGTTTGGGATCCCTGCACATCCCGACAGAAGCAGGGCCATGGCAGCTCCACTCACTGCTCCCCCAGCATGGAAACCTCCAGCCTGGGGGGACATGCAGTCCCTCGGTGTGATGACGGGCTGTGGAACCGTTCTGTGGGCCGTGGGGTCCTTTGCCACAGACGCCACTAACCCTAACCTAACCTCCCTGTTCTCAGCTTGCATCATCTGGCTCTAGAGTCTAACCCTGACCAGCTGTGCCAAGCCCACCCTGAGGCCTTCAAGGCTGTTTGCTCCTGTTCCTCCTCGGGCACTGGCTTCCACAGCTGGTGCAGCAAGCACAGCCTGCGCTCGGGCACTGTGCCAGCGGTGGAGAGGCAGGAATGGCCAGGACACAGGAGAGGCACTGGAGGGGTGTGCGAGCACAGCAGGCATCACCAGCACATCCTCACTGCATGCCATGCAGCCCTGCTCCTCCCCAGGCTGGCACTGGCACCTTGGCACAGCACTGGCTCTCACCTCCCTGCAGGCACTCAGGAGCTCTGTCACCCCCGTGCTCTGTGCTTTCCTCTCTGCTTTCCCCAGTGGCAGGAGAACCCCAAGTTTTAACTTGCTGTGGTTTTTTCCATTGAATAAATGCAATAATGCACATCATCTACCCCTGACCTTAGTCCTTAGTAATGGAAAGAGGAAAAAAGAAGAGGCAAAGTTCAGCCCTCCCTGTGCAGAGAAGCACCTTGCCTCCCACCAGTGCTTCTGGCACTGGGCCATGGGAAGCAACAAGTTGGGCCTGTTTTACCACAGGAAAGGATAAGGGGAAAGAAAAGGGGAAAAAGCAGTCCATCTGGGTCCCAGGAATGATGCTTTCCTGTCCTTGCCACTCTTCTTGAGCCTGGGGCTTCCAGTCCAGTAAGCAGTCCTGGAGCACAGGTCCCCAGATACCCAGAGTAGCTTCTCGGCAGTCCTGCAGTGCCAGGAAGCCAGGCTGGGGTCTGCTCCAACTCGAAAAGGCAGCAGAGGCGTTTTTAGTGCTGTGGGAAGAGGCTGGAAGCAGCAACCCAGCCCTCCTATGAAAGCGACACACCAGGCACAAATGCTCTTGAGCCAGCACACAGCAGAGTCTAGTGGGAGAAGCCAAGGGCCTGCGTTCTACCTGATCTGGGGGTTTGCTGAGGGAATTTCAGAGCCCAAGGAGAGCTTGTGGGGCTCTCACCTCCAGCTGGCCCCCAGAAGCCTTGGATTGCGGGCAGGACTGAGAGCACAGCCTCGCCTCGCTTGGGCAGCCGGCACAGCTCCTGCTGCACACCCACGGCCTCACCTTGCACTTCTTGCTCGCCTCATTCTCCTCCCACACGCCCCATGCCCAGGGGCAATTTCAGCTCGCACGGTGTGAGTCGCAGCCCTGCAGCAGGGCTGGGATTCCCGAGAGCCTCGCCAGGAGCACCAGCGTGGCCGTGCTTTGGAAACTGGAAAAGCCGGCTTCCCAGTGCCGAGTCTGGGCAGGACAGGCAGACACCAACCTGCCCCAAAGCAGGCAGCTCATCCCAGCCTCCACAGGGCTGTGGGCAGACTCGGATGGGAGTTTTGGCTGAGGATGTTACCCACAGAATAACTGCCCGTGTTTCCATGGGCAGTGAGATGTGTGCTGGCTGTGCCTGAAAAAAAACTGAGTTTTTGGCTGGAGTATGCACTGCCTTAACACGCATGGGGAAATGCCCACAGCATCCCAAACAACCGCAAGCAAGCCTCAGGGAGCCCCAGGCCAAGGACGGAAGCAGTGACACCGCGGGAGCTGGGGCCGGACAGGACAAGGGACCAATGAGGGAACAAGGTGGGCCGGAGCTACAGCAGCCCTGACCAGTTTTGCGGCCTGAAGGGACCTGAGATCTGTGGGACCCAGGTTTAAACCTCCACTGGACCTGCGAGCAGAACTCTGCTCTGGCTGCCCGCGGTCTGGGTCTTTCTGCTGGAGATGGGGCAGAGCTGCCCGCACGCAGCCCAGGCCATGCGCCTGATCCTGCCCGGGTGGCCCTTGGGCAGTGGGTTTAAATCCCCTCGGGCGGGGGCAGCGGGCCCAGCGGGCCCAGCGGCCGCGGAGGCCGCTCCACCCGGCCCGAAGCACAGCGCGGCCGGAGCCGCGGTCCCGGAGCCGCCGTCCCTGCGCTGCCCACTCCGCGGCCCAGCCGCCACGACACCGACGCCACCGCCACCGCAGAACGGATTTAAACGGCGCCCACCAATCACTGCCCGCCCGGAGCCCGCGCCTACCAATCACTGCCCGCCCGGCGCCGCGCTCGCCCCGCCCCCGCCGCATGCTCGCCCTTCCATTGGCCGCCGGCGTTGAATTTTAAACCCTGCGCCCTGCCCCTTAGCAACTGCATCCCTCTGCGCCCGCCGATTGGTCGCCGCCTGGTACCGCCTCGCACGCTGATTGGGCGAGGCTCGGCCAGTGCTGGCCGGCCGCTACCGAACTGCTACTTTCAAAAGCGCCGGGGCCGGCAGTGCGGGTACAGCACCTGGCATGGGTGAGTGGGGGAACCGGGCACGGGGAACCGGGCATGGATAGGGGGAGCCGGGCATGGATGGGAGGAACCGAGCACGGGGAACCGCACATGGGTGAGCGGGGGAACGCCCCGGGGATGGGTGAGCGGGGTCTCCGAAGGCTGCGGGGGAGTGGGCAGCTCTGGGACCCCTAGCTGGTGGCAGGCGTGGGGACCCTGGAGGGTGCAGCGGAGGAAGGGCTTCCCAGGTCCCCGGCTCCCCTGGGAACTCCGGTGGATGCAGGGGAGAGCGGAACTTTGGGACTCCCGACTCCTCCAGGGGACCCTGGGGGTTGTAGGGGAGGGAGGGATCTCCAGGGTTTCTGACTCTACGAGGGCGTGCAAGCCGTTGCATCCTTCTCTGAGATGCAAGAGTCTGGGATTTGCCTGTCCCCATCCCGCCTCGCTCAGCAGAGTGCTTTTGGTGCTGGTCTTTGGGGTCCATGACCCTTCCTCCCTGGGAGCAGCCCTATCCAGATTTGTCCCTTGCCAGGGCTT
Organism: Muscicapa striata striata; assembly: GCA_030060385.1. Classification (NCBI taxonomy): domain Eukaryota; kingdom Metazoa; phylum Chordata; class Aves; order Passeriformes; family Muscicapidae; genus Muscicapa; species Muscicapa striata. The sequence goes on from JAREIS010000114.1 coordinate 3,380,329, forward strand.
GTCTTGGGGCACCAAGCCTGCCATGCTCAGGGAACGGGTCAGTCCTGCTGTGCTAGCCCCCAGGAGGGACAAAGGCTGGCAGGGTGTCTGGAGGCAGGCGGGCAGCAGCCCCATCACACCGTGCTTTGCCCCCAGCTTGCTCACAGAGACCAAGGGAGAGGATGCTGCTGCCACGCAACGCCAAGGTGCTGCCCACCAAGCAGCCCCGAGCGGGCAAGGTGGGCCCTGCTACAGAGAATGTCGACCCTGAGAAGGTGAGCACTGACCTAGGAGAGGGTTGTGAGGGCTCCTGTGGGGCAGGACCACCATCTTCTAACAGCCTCTGCTGCAGGAGGAGAGCTGCCATACCAAGAGGTCTTCGTCGTCCCCCCAGGGTGGGCCCAAGAAGAGATCAGCATTTGGAGACATTACCAACGTGAGTGCTTCTGTGAGGGTGGAGGCTCTGGTGACTCCTATGAGCCCCCAAGGTGGGGGGGCCTGCCCCATGCCCATCAGGAAGAGAAGGGGTCTCTCTGCAAGGCTGTATCTTGCTTTCCACTGTGCAGCCCCTGTATGCCTTTGTTCTCATCCAAACAGGCTCGCAAGAACCAGGTGGTGGCAGGGAAGAAGGAGGCTGTGAAAGCTGCTCCACCCAAGGCACAGAAGACACAGAATGCCTTGGGGGTGGCCAAAAACAACGAGATCAACCTAAAAAAGTGAGTAGCTGGGGTCAGGGGTTTGCTGCAAACTTGCCCCATGGGGACAAGTAGTAGGGGCTTCCCTTGGGTGATGGAGGCTGAGCCAGATGCAGGAGGGAGCCAGTATATCTACCATAAATGGCATCAGGTTGGGGCACGGGAGAGTTAGGTTGGGTATTAGGAAAAATTTCTTCCCTAAAAGGGCTCTCCAGCCCTGGCATAGGCTGTAGGACAGCTGTAGAGTCACCTTCCATCGAAGGATTTTAAAGTCATGTGGATTTGGCTCTTTGGGACATGGTTTAGTGGGGGGCATGGCAGTGCTGGGGGAACTGTTGCTCTCAATATCTTTAAAGATCTTTTCCAACCTAAGTGGTTCTAAGAGTCTGTGGGGATATTTTAGAGGTGGTTTTGTCCTTTCCTGGAATGCCCCTTTCAGCCAAGAAATTTGGTCTTCTCCCAGCAATGATTTACACTTTTGTCCTTCCTAGGCCAACGAAGAAAACTCCCCCAACAGCTCCTGCAGAGCCCAAAGTGAATCCTGTGCCAGAGAATCCAGTGTCTGTGCAGGAGCTGAAGCCCCCTGAGGAGAGGGTAGGGACCCTGGGCTGCAGCACTGCCCCAGGCCATCACAGCACTGCTCTGTGGCTGCCACTGCTGGTCCTGGGGCACCAGGCAGTGTTCTGGGCCTTGGAGAGACTTCCAAACTTCACCCAGGGTGATGGAAAGCTGGCCAGGGGAGCAAAGTGTATCACCATCTTCCTTCAGGAATCCTCCCCTGGGAAAGGGTGGGCCAGGGGCTGCAGGGTGATGAGGGCAGGTCAGAAAAGGGGGGTGCAGCAGCCTTGCCCTGACAGGGGGACTGGCACCCACAGGGTCTCCCCCTCATTGCTGCCTCTTGCATGCCAGCAGGTACCAGCAGTGGAGGACATTGACAAGGAGCAGCTGGGTGACCCCTACGCCAACGCAGAGTACGCCAAGGAGATCTTTGAATACATGCGGGAAAGAGAGGTGGGTGATGCCTGTCCGGGGAAGGAGTGGCTGCAGGCAGGGCCACTGACTGCCCAGGGGCCCTGACCACCTGGCAGGCTGAGAAGGGCCTTGTTTGAGCGTGGGCATGTCTGCCCTGTCCCTGACAGCTGGCTCTTTGGCAGGAAAAATTCTTGCTTCCAGACTACATGGAGAAACAGACAGACATCAGTGGGGACATGCGTGCCATCCTTGTGGACTGGATGGTGGAGGTGCAGGTGAGAGGGCACTGCTCTGGCACACCTCAGAGTGCTGGTAGAGACAGGGCAGAGCTGATCCTCCCCTGTGTGGGACAGGAATCAGGCTACATCCCTGACCCAAGGGCACCCTGGCCTCTGCGAGAGCTGCATGGGGCTGGGCAGGCCAGACCTCTGTCTGACACTCTGTCCTGACCCCTGCTCCCATTCTTGCAGGAGAACTTTGAGCTGAACCATGAGACGTTGTACCTGGCTGTGAAGCTGGTGGACCACTACCTGGTGGAGGTGGTGAGCGCGAGGGAGAAGCTGCAGCTCATCGGCTCCACTGCCATCCTCATTGCCTCCAAATTTGAGGTGACTCTGTGCCTCTATGGTCCCTCTGGGGTTTTGGAGAAGGCCAGGCCACTGCCCTGAGGGCTGCCAGGGTGGCATGTCTGTCATGTTCCTCCTTCCCATCCCAAGGGCTGTGAAGGCAGTCGTGATGGGCTGAAACCTGTGTCCAGTGTCACTGCAGAACCAGCTTCTCTCTACTCTGCACACACCATCAGGATACCTTGGTCTGCCTAATACAGGCATGGACCTCAAGTCAAGGGCTGGAGGAGCATGGACAGAAGTCCTGCAGCTTGTTAACAGTCCTTGCTGAGCCCAGCAGCACGGGAACACTCAGAGGGCCTGTGGGATGGCTAGGATCTCCTGGGTGAGGGCAGGATGAGCCCCCGCTGGGTGCTGAGCAGTTGTGCCCCTGCAGGAGCGGTGCCCACCATGTGTGGATGACTTCCTCTATATCTGTGATGATGCCTACAAGCGGGAGGAGCTGATTGCCATGGAGATGAGCATCCTCAGCACCCTCAAGTTCGACATCAACATCCCCATCCCCTACCGCTTCCTACGGCGCTTTGCCAAGGTGAGTGCATTCAGAGGGTGGGCTGGGGGCCCCAGGCACCCCTTCTGCTGGTCCATGGCACAGTGTCTTGCATCAACGGGGCTTCAGGCTCCCAGCTGGCAACAAGGAAACTTCATCCAGGTCCCCTCAAGAAGGTGGAGGGGTGTGAGGACAGTGGCCTGTGATGGCTGGAAGTGTGGGATCCCTGTCCTGTGGCCCAGAGGCAGCACTCTGGATCCCAAAAAGGCTGGGCAGGGGAGCAGCATTGCTCAGAGGCTGAGCCTTTCCCTGCCCTGGCTGCAGTGTGCCCGTGCCACCATGGAGACGCTGACGCTGGCTCGGTTCCTGTGCGAGATGACCCTGCAGGAGTACGACTACGCCCGCGAGAGCCCCTCCAAGCTGGCTGCCAGCTGCCTGCTGCTGGCACTGACCATGAAGAACCTGGGGGGCTGGGTGAGTACCTGCCTGATTCAGAGTACCTGTCCCTGCTGAGCCTCCCTGGGAGGCAATGGACCGGGTGATGCACGAGGGCTGTGATCAGATTTGGGTGCTGGACAGGGGAGATGGCGGCTGTCCTGTCACTGAGAGGACTCAGCTTAGCCCTGCTGTCCCCTCACAGACCCCCACACTGGAGTACTACAGTGGGTACAGTGCCCAGGAGCTGCACCCCCTGGTGAAGAGGCTGAATTTCCTGCTCACATACCAGCCCCGAGGCAAGCTGAACGCTGTGCGCAGCAAGTACTCGCACAGGTGAGCTGGGGCTCAGGGGGTGGCAGCACCAACGTGCACCCCGGGCTCTGCAGGGAGCTGGGAGCACTGCTGGGTGCGTGGGAGGGCTATGACTGAGCTCTAAGACAACGTGTTCCTTCCAGGGTCTTCTTTGAGGTTGCCAAAGTCACCCCCATGGACATGCTCAAGCTTGAGGAGACACTCACTAGCTCCTAGCCCTACTCTGTGAATAAGCCTGTAAATAATGGGGTACCCTCAAGCAGGGTGGTACCATGTACATAAGCAATAGTAATTTTAACTGAGAAAAAGGCGGGGGGGGTGAAAAAAAGTCATGTGTAACTGTTAATAAAATATCTTTGTACATTCTGTCACTGGAGACTGAGCCCCAGCACTGTACTTCCCCTTGTTGTGATGAGACAAAGGGCGAAGCAAGCTGATGGATGGAGAGCAGGAAGCTCAGGGGTGAAGGCTGGAAAGGTATTCCCAATTCTCCCCACCCTCACCTTCCCCTTAGTAATGACACTATGCAAGCAGCAGCAATGAGATTCTTCTCTCCAAATATTTACACAGCATAAATACCCATGTGGGGAAGGGGAAACTTTGCTTTGGCTCCAGCTTGAGCACACAGAGGGTGGCCCCAGCTCCTACAGAGACCCTGATGGGACTGGACCTGTGGTCAGATCACATCACCTCTCAGGTTAGACCTCTGCTTCAGCCCCAGAGGCTGGGGGAGAAGCAGTGGCTCTGGGGACACTGGGGACAGACAGTTAAAGCAAGGCAAGCAGGGGGGGCTCCATACATTTAGGGCAGGGGCAGGGACCTGTTCCCCCACCCAGCCCCTCTGTTCCCTGGGGGCAGCACCCACCCAGCACCTGGGCTGGGCTGCTGCCCTGCTGTCAGCCTAGGGCAGGTTGCTGAGCTCCTTAATGGCCTGAAGGATCCTCTTCATGTGGCCCACTTTGGTGATCCCCAGGTCCTGCAGGAAAGAGAAAGAGAAGGTGATGCGTTTGCAGGGGGCAGCCCTTGGCTCTTGCTAGTGGGCAAGCCACAGGGTCGAGGGTGAGGCACAGCCCAGCTCCCCATGCTCTCCCTGTGTCCTCTTGAAAGCACATCCCTGTGCCCGAATGCAGGTGAGGTGCTGTTGACACTGCTTTGGACAGGTGTCTGGAGCCTTGCAAGCTGCAGGACCAAGGCCACCCCCTCCCCTGCTTCCCTGCCCTGTGTACAAGCTCAACTCTAGACCCAGATGTAGGGCCAACCTGCCACCTGGATGGATAGGGAGAGGAGGGATGGAGCACACAGGGCTGGGGCTTCCTCAGGAGGCACAAGGGGGCTGTACCTTAAGGTCTCTCCTCTCCAGCAGAATCAACTCTGAGCCTTGGATGTCATGCCGGACAAAAATGTCTCTGTACTCCCCTAAACCGAGAGTTTCCAGCCAAGCTGCCACCTCCTCTGAGCTCCACTTGTCTGCTAGCAGGGAGGAAAAGCACAGTGGTGGACTGCTGGGGTCTGGAGGGAGTGGGATGCAGCAGGGCAGGCAGCACTGATGGCAGCCTGTGGTCAGCAGCCAGCACACCCCCTCGCAGCCCTGGCTCCAGCAGGGCCAGAGGCCACAGCCTGCTCAGGCTGCAGAGGCCTCTCCTCTCCTTGGCTCACTTATGGAGCACCTGAGACCCCCAGCCATGGACAAGGGACTTAACCAAGATCTGAGCTGTAGCAGAGCCCCCTTCTCCCCCTAGCCCAGGAGTTGGGGTGCTCTGCTTGTCTGATATCAGAAAAAGCCTTGTAAGGGGCTCTTGGTGACAAAGGTGACACGCCCCCATCCCCAGCAGCCGGACGATGCCCTGCTCCCCCTTCCTGAGGATTCTGCCCCAGCATGCCAGGGCAGGAGATTCAGCACAGGGCTGTCCTTTCTAGGATGGACTGCACCACCTGTCTCTTTACCTGGGAGTGCACTGTTGGCCTTCTGCTTCTGCAGCTTGTCCTTCTCCTTCCTGGGCTTAGGGATGTTGAGGCGAAGCTTAAAGCTGCCCTTGCTGCCACTGCTGGCTCCTTCCTGTGAGAAGCGGGGCTTGGTGGGATGCTACAGCTCCCTGAGGCCAGCCCGGGGCCATGCCAGACCCCAGGCCCTGTCACCCACCTCCTCAGCAGAGTGGGCAATGGGGCCCAGCCAGTGGATGTCCAGCAGCCGCTGCAGCTCCTGGCCCAGCACACTCAGGGGGCCGTGCAGCGCCTCCTCCTCCTGCGGCGAGTCCAGCTGTGGGGACAGGGACCATTCCCACCCTCTGCCACCCCCAGAGCTACCAGCTTTGGGGGGCTCTGGGTGCTCTCCAGCCCCTCACTCACCGCCTTCCCTTCCAGGAACGCCCTGGTCTCAGCCCACAGCTCCTTGATGCTCAGCACCACCTCCACAGCTACATTCCTGCTGAGAAACTGGGGCACAGAGAGGTACCCCCTTGAGTGGCAGGGCCCCGTGGGCTCTGGGTAAAGGCTGCCTTACACTCTCAGTCTGCACCCACCTCTGAGGTGCCAGCAGCTTTGTGGGAGAGGGCTTCACTCAGTGCCAGGGAGCTGGCATTGACTGCATGTGCCAGCTCCTGCTCCACAGCTTTGTGAGCCTTGGCTGCCTCGTGGATCCTGTGACAGGGTGACAGGGGCTGGAGCTGCCCGGGCTCCCCTGGCAGGGCAGGCATCTTTGCACAGCCACAGCTCCCCCTTCCCTGTGCCCACCCTGCTCCCCTCCCCAGCCTCACCTGGCAATGAGGGTCTCGGCCACCCGGGACACCTGCTGCAGGAGGCTGCTCTCCTCCTCAGTCAGGTACTCCATGGACTGCTGCGAGCTGAGCCGGGGCCGGGTGGCTGCTCGGTAGCTCTCCCCTTTCTGCTTGTCCTCCCAAGACTTGAGGGTGCTTTCAAATGCCTGCGGGGGACAGATGTGCCCCTGTGAGCTGTCACACCTCCCCACGGCCCAGCACGCCCTTGCTGAGCACCCCACGCTCACCCGGTCCCTCGTTAGCATCTGGGCTCTGTTCTTGTGCTGGATTTTGATGATGCCAGGGGGCTGGATCCAGGCCTCTCCATCCACCTGCACAGGGACGCCCTCGTCCCCCCGGATGGTGATCTTCACCACGCGGCACTGCGGGGCAGACAGCCCAGGGGCTGAGCTGGGCTCAGAGCAGAGCTGGGCAGAGCTGCCTCGGGCTGCACTGCTGCCCCAAAAGCTTTCTTGTGGTCCTGCAGGGTGCCTTGCCAGTACCTGTGCAATGCGGTGGTGCTGGAGGTTGATGACCCGTGACACGGCCATCTGGATGCTGCCAAACACTGCCACCACCTCCAGCTTCTTGTCATCAAAGGATGGAGCCCCAAAGTTCTGTAGAGGACCACTACACATGAGACTTCCAAAAAGGGCTCATTTTGGGATCCAGCTTTTCCCCCATGCATGCCCAAGGCAGAGACACCCCAGCCCTAGTGTTTCTTAGGACAGGGGAAAGGACCTCATCTCCTGCCACTGGCACTCACATTGTCCTCCTTGGTGCCTCCCCAGAAGTTGATGCCGCCGGCATAGCTGGGGATGTTGAGGACAGCAATGCCCTGCAGGCTGGGCAGCGAGATAGGCACCCCGTCACACTGCAAGAGAGGGCTGAGCCTGGGGCCACTGCCATGCTGCCCCTCCCACCCTGCCCCTGCTCTCCCAGCCCTGTACCTCCAGCTGCACCCGCTGCTCCAGGTTCTTGTAGGTGCGCTGCAGGAGCTCCTTGGTGCCCAGCACCCCGTACCACATCATGTTCTTGGTGCGGCTGCTGTGGGGCAAAGGGGACAGATGAGGGGCTGTGGGCTCCCCACTGCCTGCCACCGGATCCACGCCCTTCCCGGGGCACCATGCTGGACAGTCCTGGACTGCTGGCCCCACCTCAGCTTCCTCAGTTCCTGCTACCTGCCAGGAAAGCCAAGGTGCAGCAGGTTGCACCCAGCATGGCACTGTCCCTTTTTCCAAGGCATAGAGCAAGTAAATCCCACCAAGCCTCGTGTCTTCACCCTTCCTGGGGTGTTTGCAGCCTGCCACCAAGCTCATCCCAACAATGGGTGCAGGTACAAAATGCTGCAGGAAGGATCCCCAGCAGGGTAGCACCCAGCCACCCCTACGGCTTCCAAAATCTTGATGGTCCCTCCCGGTGCAGGCACTGGGGAGCTAGGGCTACATGCTTTTTCTGGGGGAAATATGGGGGTTCCAGCCAACCTGCATTTCTTGGGGTGTTCATCGCGTTTGTTGTTGAACTCCAGGGAGATCTTTGCATCCAGGCCAATGCCAAAGTAGTTATTCATGACGCATTTCTCCGAGAAGTGGCTGAAAGCAGCAAACAGGGAAAGTAGGTTGACCAGCAGCTGCATGTGGGTGACTCTGGGTTGGCACCAGAGGACGCAGCGTAACACCCACTGGAGCAGAGTGGTACTGGGAGGCCTGACCAAAACTAGCAGGGGTGGCCACATCTCCCTCAGCCACCATGGTGGGACACCCATGACACAGCCAGGACCCACCTGCAGGCGGGAGCACAAAGCTCCAAGCATCAGCCAGACATCCTACACTGCACAGGCAGGCTCCCCCAGCATGGGCACTGCCTGGCCAGGGAGGGCCTGGCACCAGGGGTGCTGTACTGGTGGGCAGAGGTGCTGCAGCCTCCACGGGGCAGCACGGTACCAGCTCTGCTGCCGCTCTGGGATGGGCAGCAAGAGCGGGCCAGGGTGCCCGGGGCAGGCAGAACACCTGACTCACAGGGTGCCGGGATCCTCAGGGAACTGCAAGCTGCCAAAGGTGTCTGGCCGGTCCAGGACGATGGAGGAAGATGCAGAGGTCACTGTTTCCCGCCGGGAGCCTGGCCAGGGTGGACAGAGGGAGCTGCCACACGGGTTCTCACCCGGAGCCCATCCCACATCTCACCCCCATGCCCCGACAAAATGCCATGTGCCCTGCTAGCATCTTACTGAGCTTCTCCTCCTCCTTGCTGAGCTCCTCCGAGCTGTCCTTGCTGGGGCCCACACTGCCCTGGTAGGCTTGGGTCTGCTTGTTCTGTTCATCCACAGCTGGATCCAAAGAGGGGCATTACAGGGAGTCTGTGCAGTCCTGTGGCCCCTTCTCATGCCAGCCCTGTGGGCTCATGCCAGGAAGGGCACAGGGTGGGGCCACAGCTGCCATCCCAAGGATCCCAGGAGAGAACAAAGGCTGCTGCAGCACCAGGGAAGCTGCCAGCTCCCACCACTCCCTCACCTTTCTCTGTCTGCTCAATGATTTGCCGCAGGGCTTTCTTCAGGCTGTTTGCCCGCAGCATGAGCTGCTCCTTGGATTTGAAAATGCGAGGCATGGGGCTGGGGTTGAAGCTGCCAGCTTTCTCCTGGTCCTTGACATCAGCCTGTGCCATTTCTTCAGAGACCATGATGGCCTGAGCCTCCTCGTTCAGCTCCCGCACCAGCGAGTCCAGCTTTTCATTCAGCATGGCGCACTGCGGGGCACCCACCCCGCTCAGCACCTGGCACAAGCTGCTGCCCCCACCACTGCTGGGTGCTCCCCTGGGCCCTGGGAGTGCCTGGACAGCCCCAAGCACTGGGACATCCCAGTACATGCACAACAAGGGCCCAGGCCCACAGAGCAGCCCCTCCCCTGCAGCACACCTTCCGTGCCATCAGCTCAGCCTCCTGCTTGTTCTCTGTTGCCCTCTTGTAAGCCCGCCCGACTTCAGTCACAAAGTCATTGACAGTGCCACAGAGGAACCTGCCAAGGGAAGTGCCTGGAAGTCAAGAGGGGCACAGCATGGCACAGGCACAAGAGGGGCTGCTGGACAACACCCTCTGCTGCAGAGGGGCAGCGCCAGGGTTATCTGCCAGGCACCAGCATGGCTGGCAGCTGCTGGTGGCCAGCTGGGACAGCCTGTCCAGGGGGTGTGCTGTGGTCTGGGGACATGCCCCAGCCCAGCAAAGAGGCTCTGGCACCCCCATCAACAGCCCCCTCCTTACTTTGCAGAGGAGATCACCACTGAGTGCTTGTCTGACTCCAGGATCTTGGCCAGGTGGAAGGCAACAGAGTCAGCGTAATGGTAGATCTGGACCTGGGGGACACGGGTGGAGACAGCTGGAGCCCTGCCACCCTGCCACATGCCCCACTCAGGGATGGAGCTTTGCCCAGCCAGCCTTGAACTGGGGATAATCAGCCCTTATTCAGCCCGCTCCCCACCACTGAGGGCAGCATGCCCGTGCTGCTAGGCAGAAGGAAGCTCAGTCACATCAGGATGGAAACTGAGGCAGGGGGCTGGAGCACACAGAAGAGTCCGAAGCAGGTGGTTGGCAGCAGGCCAGCTCTACCCCACCCTCTGCCTGCTCCCAACTGCACATGCCAGGCTGAGACCTGCCAAGCTCATTTCACTGCATGCAGCCAACTGCCAGCCCCAATCCCCAGGACCCCCAGCACCAACTCTTCCCATGCCATCCCTCCCTGTGTGTCCCTGAATTGGGCTGAACAAGGACCTGCCCTCCAGCTTCAAGGCCTGAAATGCCAACAGTTCCCACCTGGATGTTGGAGTCCCCGTTATCCTCCTCCTTCAGGGCTGAGGGGGACTGCTTGGGGGCCTCATAGGTCAGCACACTCCACCTGCCAAGCAGAGACCATTGCTTGCCATCTCCTGGCCCCTAGCACAGAAACAGGCAAGGAACTGGGACAGGAGATGTCAAGATAGGGGGGACAGAGAGGCTGTGCCCTGCTCTGTGCCCTGCTCACCGGTCCAGCATCTTGGTGGTGGCCCTTTCCAGCTTCTCCAGGATCTGCAGCAGCTGAGTGTCATCATCACACAGGCTGCCCCAGCCCAGGACCCGTGCCAGGTCATTACCAGTCCCTAGTGGCAGGACACCCAGCTGACACTGCAGGAGAGAGACAGCACGAGGGGGCTCAGAACAGCCCCAAGGGCACCTGTGACACCCCCAACCCTGCTGTGCCCATTGCTTGCCAGCACCTGGGGCACAGAGTGTGTGCTGGGGATGGTGCCAGCACTAGCAATGCCAGGCACTCCCACTCACCTGCTTGTGGAGGCCAAGGGCATCGATCTCAGACAGCACCCAGCCCACGCTGCCATCCCCACCGCACACCAGGATTCTGAAGGTGGAGAACTTCTGGAAGAGGCGCAGCCTGGGCGGGGGCAAGAAGAGTGGGACTGGGTGCTGCACCAGGTGGCCACCAGGATTCCACCAAGGCACTTCCAGGGTCCCAGGCTGGCGCTTACCCCAAGTGTGGACCCCCATTCATGAGGTCAAAGACTTGGGCTGGGTTGAGGAACTGCTTGAACTTGCGCAGAAACTTGACACCCTGGTTGTCCCCACTCTTGGAGTTGACAAAGGCCAGGAGAGGGCTGGAGCAGGTCGAGGGGCAGGTGGCTTTCCAGAAACCTGCAGAAAGCCCAAACACATGAGCCCTGGCTCTCACTGCCCACACACACTTCAGGAGAGCAGAGTGTGGACACTCCATCTGTGCCAGGCCCAAGCTGTGGGGTGCTGGGGCAGGAGGGGCAGAGATGGGATCCAGGGGATGGTGAGGGGCAGGGGGAAGAGAAAGCACTGTGCTTTTACAGAAATTAGATGGGGAAAGAAATGCACCCAAGACAGAGCAGGATTGACACTGGCCCAGAGCCTGCACCCGCCTCAGGCACATCTTGGCTGTCCCAGTGCCCTGGCTGCTGTCTGCAGGCTCCTTCCCTTGGCAGAGCAGCAGTGCTGCAGCAGGGATCACACCGGCCATCACTGCCACTGGCACCAGCGCCACAGCACCGCCTCAGAGCCTGTGGGCTGCAGCCAGGAGCCCCAGCACTCCCACACCGCAGGAGCACGGGGGCACCATCCCCAGAGCCTCCCCTGCCTGCCTGGCCACCGCTCCATCTCCGCTGCCAGCCCAGCCAGCAGGGCAGATGGGCAGCTCGGAGCACCGGGAGTGCTGAGTCAGAACGTGGGCTGCAGCGGAAAAGCCTGCTGCCAGCAGGGCCATATGCTGCAGCAAGACAGCACGGCAGGGCGAGGGGGACCGGGGCCTTGCTGAGCTGCTCCCAGCCGGGTGGGCAGCAGCTACAGCCACGGATGGCTGGGCTGCTGGAGAGGGACAGGGCAGGGATGCTGCCAGGGATCAGCCAGCAGCAGCCGAGGCTCTGGAGCCGCGCAGCAGCCGCGTGATGGTTACCCTGACAGCATCCCGATGAGTAACGAGGCAAATGAGCCACCGGCTGAGCTGAGTGGTGAAAAGCATTAAAGAACGAAGAAAGAAATATCCGGAGGAGAAGAACAGATTTTGCTCAGCGGAGGCCAGCTGGGCCCCTCGGGAGAAGGAGGCAGCTGGGGGGGTCCCCCCACGCGCCACATGGCTCCCTGCAGTGCCCCGTGCCAGGGCAAAGCTGCGCTGCGCACGACCGAAAAAACAGCTGAGCCTCAGACACGGACAAACAACCCAAGCAAGAGCTTTATACTGCCTTGAGAGATGCTGAACCATTGAGGTGCAAGAGGACAGCGCACCACAGGGGTTTAGGGCTGATCCCAGCACAGAGCCACCATGGCCTGAGCCACTGCAAGAGGTGGCCTTGCAGGAGCAACTAAACCCACATGTGGGCAAGAATGCCACCCCAAAGCCCATGGTACACCACCAGGCCCTGAAGCAGAGTGCAAGGCAACAAGCAGCCTTCAGCCAAGGGAGGGCATAGACTGGAGCCTACTGAAGCTGGTGTTCCTGCTGCCCTAAAAACAGGCACAGCCAAAGCCTCAGAGAGCTCAGAGTCCTATCCCAAACAGCCCGTCCCCCCCGCCAGCCCTGTGCCCTCCAGGACTCACCATCAGAATCGATGCTGTTCAAGGCAGTTGGCGGGATGATGGACACTTTGTACTGGCCCAGGGGGCACCTCTTGCCAAGGAGCTCCTTGCAGGCACTGTGAACCTGGGGACACAGGGACGCCTGTGTAAGCAAAGCTGGGGACGCACACCAGAGTCCCCAGCACCAGCTTTCCCAGAGGGGCACACAGGAGGGGCAGTGCTGTCCATGCTGGGAGAGGGTGGGGACGGGGATGGGTGCGTCCTTACGATGGCCTTGCACCAGAGACAGCGCCAGTCCTGCAGCCGCCGCACGCTGCCACAGGTCCGGTCGCACACGGCGCAGCGGGCGCTGACGGGCAAGTTCCCCTCCAGCCACTGGTGGGGCATGGCTACCTGCAGAGAAGGGCAGCCGCCAATGGCATCCTGTACACCTGAGGGAAAGGGCATAGGCCACCTCCTTCCCCAAGCACTGTGGAGATGGTGCCATGCAGCAGGGCAAGGGACCCCTCCCATGTCCTCTCATCCCTGCCTGCCTGGTCCCTTCCTTGAAGCCATCAGCATGTGAAGCAGGGCAGACATGTCCCCAGAAAATGTCTGGAGGTGGCCCCACTTGGACAGCAGAAAGGGATCCTGATGCAGGGTGCCTGCTTACCCCATCCTCATCCTCGATGATTTCAATGCCGATGGAGGCCAGAGTCGTCCACTTGCAGTTGTTTGTGGCTCTGACGGCACAGCGCTTGTGTGCCTTGAACTTGCAGACTGCACAGGGGGAACAGTGAGGAGCAGGGACAGTCCCCACAGCAGCACAGCCCTGCTCCCAAACCCCTCCGCATCTGGGCAGTGGGCATCACCCCACACCACTCCTGGGCACTGGCCCAGCCGTGAGAGGCTGCCCTGCCCCGCCCCAGCCCCTGCCCAGCCCCAGCAGGGCCCCAGCACTGACCTTCACAGGAGAGGCCGTGGGAGGTGACCCCTGGCAGAGCCTCGCGGCACACGTTGCAGAAGGTGGGGCGGGCGTGCGAGCAGGCGTACCAGTTGTGCATGCCCGAGAAGTGCTCCATGTTGAACTGTGTGGCCTGGAGGCACAGCCCTGCCCCATCAGTGCCTGGGACTGCCCCCCTCCCTGCTGAACCCCGAGTCCCTCCAGCCCAACTCCTGTCCTCCTTGCCGGGCTGTGCCAAGGGCAACAGCTCTTGTCTGGCAGTCAAAGGCACACAGAGGGAAACACATTCCACATGGAAATACAGACCCACGCAACACCCTGCCCACATCACCTCATGGATCTCCCACTTCTGGACAGATTTCAGGGCAGTGATCCAGTCCTCCATCTCCTTGCGGTTCTCGGCACACAGGATGAGCTTCCGGAACGGCGTGATCACCTGCAACAGCCACCACCCCCTGTCCTGTGCCAAGGCCACTGCCAGGACCCAGCACAGGAACCAGCACAGGACCCAGCACAAGCCCCAGCAATCTCTGCCACCTCCAGCAGCAGGAGGCAGTGCTATGGAGTGCCCCATGGCTCTGGGGAGATGAGGGAGGTCTGTAGTGCCTCCCCACAAGGGGCTGAGGTCTCCACAGGGTGCAGTTGGTAGCCCCACACCTCCCTCACCGTGAAACTGTTGTTGATGTTCTTGGTGCTGGTCTCGGCCACACTGGCATCGGACAGGTCCACTTCATCAAAGATCAGGGACTGCGAGGGAGGAACCAGAGCCCAGTCCACCAGGCAGGTACCTCTGTCCCCTCCTGGGCTGGCAGGCTCAGGTCCCCCGTGACTGAGCACGCTGGAAGTGCCCCCAGCCTACCTTGGCATCCTTAGCATAATACAGTGTCCTGCCTCGCAGCTTGAAGTATCGTCTCTTCCACCTCTGGAAGGAGCTCGTCTGCTTCAGCAACAATCCCTCCTTCACGCTCTTCTGCACAGACCACAGTGTCCTCAGCTCCCACAGCCCCTCGGGATCACCAAAGCCACCCTTTTCCCCTGTGACACCCGTCCCCAGGTCCCCAGGAGCACAGAGTGGACATTCTGGGGCTCACTCTCTGCTGCATGTAGCAGGGCAAGTTATGTTCCCTGCCCACCATCACCTGGGCACTGGGCACTCCCTGGGTCTGGAAGGATGCTGCTGGCTATGGCAGGGCTGGAAGATGCAGGTCTCCAGCAGTGCAGAGCCTCCACTGCTGATGCTTCCACTCCATCCCCAGGGCAGTGCCTGGAGATGCTCCTCCAGCTGCTGCTGGGCAGGAGAGCTTCCTCTGAGGGGACACTAGTGCCCAGATACACCAGGACTGCATCTTGGCAGCACCATTACCTGGGCACTGTTTGGAGAGCAGGTGCAGCCAGCTCTGCCTTGCCCCACAGCCCCTGGAGGGGACAACCTGAGGGCAGCCCACAGCAGGCAGAGCATGCCCTGCAGCACAGTGCATCACTGCAACCTGCCTGTCCCTCCTCTGCCCTCCCTGAAACACAGCACCTGCCAATATTTACCCTTCTCGCAGTGGTGTTTACAAGACTCAATTAATTAGTGTTTGCAACATGGCTATGAGCTGAGCGGGGTGGCAGAGATGCTCTGGCACTGCCTCATCTTTGATTGTATCTTCTTTAAACACCACCGGCAGCTCCCTTCAGCTGCTACTCTGCAATTAGCTGCCACAGCGGTTGTATCCAATCCAGGCACATGATGACAAGCCACATTTAACGGCAAATTAGCACTGGGCAGGAGGGTACAGCGAGGGAACCAGGGAACCGTGACCCTGGGGCTCTGCACTCCTGTGCCAACCCATGTGCTGCAAGAGGTGGCACCCAGGCACCTGCCAGCCTGCAAACACACCAGCCCCAGGTCTTAGCCTTAATCTACTGGCCCATGGGTCTGAACCAGATGGCCAAAGCACCAGGAACAGCAGGAGCCTTCAAAGTCACAAAAAAGCTAAAACCCTGCCTGACGTGCTCAAGTCCCCAAATACCTAACGCTCCCAGAGCTGCCTGGGACACTCATCATGTTCTTCCCTGCTCTCTCCCAGCCTGGAGTTTGAAGAGGGACGTTTTAAGCCTTTATCACTCCCCAAGACTGGTCAGAGTCTGGCTGTGGTCAGTCACCATGATGCCTACAAACGCTGGCACAAAGAGCCCAGCTGTCCCCAGTGCCAGCACCCCGGGACACACCGTGTCCTTGCCCTGGCCTCACAGCTGGGAGGGCACACTGGGGTCTTTCCAGTGGGGTGCACCTGTGACCCCCAGATCCACACATAAACCATGCACCCTAGGGTCCTTGTCCCACACCAGGAAGGGACACGCCATAGCCAGGTGGGATCCAGCCCCAAACAGCACATCCTCCACACCTGGCTTCACTCCTCAGGCACAGGCGCCGTGTTTGTTGTAGTCACTGCTGCTGCTGCAAGGGACAGGCACTGTGTGACAGCGAGGAGTGGTGCAAGGAGCTGTGACCGTGGGGGCAGCACAAGAAAAGGATGACAAGGAGAAGGAAGAAGAGGTGGGTCCATGATGGTGCCTCAGGGCTGTCACAGCAGGGGCTGGAGCCAGCAGGGCACAGGCACTCTGCCTGGCTCCAGGGCCACATGGATGGCAGGACACAGCAAGAACTGGCTGCCTGGGAGGGTGGTACCCACTCCTGCAAAGGAGGGTCAGAGCCAAAACACCCCCAGCAGCAGCTCCTGACAGCAGCAAAAAATCATCACCCAGCCCCAAGATGTCACAGTCCAGGCCATCCCAGGGACAGGATGGAGCTGCCCTGAAAGGCAGAGTCCCCCACCTTCACCACAACACCCATCAGAGTTTTACAACACTTCCCATACCATGGCTGGGGGGAGAGTGCCTCAGTGTTCCACCAGTGCAGACTAATCCCAGCATGGGGTGACAAAATTGGTGCAGAGAAGCTCAGGGGACACCTCTGCACCTCACCCCACACCCACCCTTGGGGGCTGCTTCAGGCATCAACGCCAAGCCCTCTGTGTTGCCATGGGCAGCATTTTGCTGCACAGCTCCTCGCATCAGCAGCTGCCCATCCAAGCTCCATCATCCCTGGTGTGTGATCCCATGTGGTACAGGTTCCACTGGTGCCAGCATGGGGCCAGACAACCCCTCCTGGGGAAAATAAGGCAGGTCCCCTTTCCAAAATAAGCTGTCTCACGCTGCCTGGGCAGGTGCACAAGTCTGGGGTGCCGGAGGGATGTTCTGGGGTCTCACTGTGGTAAGCCACCCACCTACCTCATTTTTTGACCATGGGTCTCAGCCAGGAGCACTTGCTCCAGCTGCTGGGGCAAGGAGCAGCTCCCAAGTGGCTCCATGGTTTTGGACCCCTGCTTCTGGAATGAACAACAGGAGGAGACACCTGAGAGGCACCTGATGGCCAAGGGCAGCAGCAGGCCCAGCCACACTGCAGCAGCATTTGCTGGGTGAGCCCAGGGTTTCCTCTTTGCAAACAGGAAAGGGGTGGGGATGGCAAGGGCAGACAGGCCATGACAGGGTGGCATCACCCTTGCTGTGCTGGCTCCCCGAAGCCCTGCCCAGGGCACCAGTGTCACCACAATAATACAGTAAGTGGCTATCAGGTACCCTAGAGCTCCAAAGAGTTGGAGCTGAGCACCTGCAGCACAAGGACTGCCTCTTCCTCCTGGAGACTTCTGGGGACACCGGCAGCCCCTGGCCACTGGGCTGCACTGGTCACTGCACAGCTGTAAGCACAGTGTGTCACCCAAAACAAACCCAAGCCCTGCCACTCACCCCAACTGCAGATTTTCTGTCTGAAGAGCCCCAGGCAGCACTGCAGGGAGCCTCAGCAAAGCCAGTGCTGGTCCCATCTCAGCAATCGAGGCAGCACACCCAGAGCCACAACAACCCACCCAGCAATCAGGCAGAGCTCCCCTGTGGGGCTCTGTCCGAGCACTCCACTGCCCCATCCCAAGGTCCCTCCCTGCTCTCTCCAGCCCAGGGGACTCAGCACCAGCACTGGGGGGATCCCAGAGGTGGCAAGGCAAAGGCAAGAATGGAACCACGCAGCGTCTGCAGACATACGACCACCTCCAGCTCAGATGCAGCTGAAGTGGCAGTGGCAGCAGAACCTCAAAGGGCACACAGGTAAAAATGATGACCCTAGGAGGATCTGGGCCCTGCCAGGACTGGGCTGGTGCCCAGAGGCCATCATGCCACTGGCTGGCTGTGTGCTTGGCACAAGCAGGGCGCTTGAACCACAGCCCAAGGGAGCTCAACACCCTCCATGGATTCTTCCAGGTCAGGCTACGACCCAAAATGCCAGCCCTGCCTTTCAGCCCTAAAGCAGAGCCCCAGAATGCTGCTTTGTTCTGCCGCCTCACTCTGCCACCACCACTCCTGGGAAGAGCCCATTGTGCAGCCAGGTCTGACCATAGCTGGGGCAGGAGGGTTTTCCTGCTGGGATCAGCTTGGACAGCAAAGGAGCATCTGGAGAAGAGCCAGGAAGGTTGTTACTCAGGAATGCTGTCACATATAGCTGGTGAGCACCACAGTCTGCTCACACAGCTGACCACCCTACACCACTCCTGAAGGGATGCACTTGTCCCTGTGACCACACAACGCCTCACCCAGTAGGAAAAGGGAAAGAGGAGAACCTGTCAACACACCAACCTGCATTGCACCAGCATCATTCCAGGCAGTCACCCTCCTGCTCCAAGTGCAGCAGCCCACGGAGCACAAGTCAGGGTCCAGCTGTATCAGAGCTCATCCCCCCGCTGAGCCAGCAGGCACCAGGTCAGCAGAGGAAAGCTGGCAGACCTCAAACAGCCCAGCTGCAGGACTTCCACCAGCTGCTAGGCACCCCCTGGGCTGGAGTCGGTTGGGAACCTTATCAGCCTTTGTGGCACAGCAGGGCTCTTCCGGGACTGGGCAGTCGGGGGCTCGGTGCCTGATGGGTGCTGTGGCCCCACAGGCTCAGCTGCTCTCAGAGGATGGAGCTTTCTGCCATTGCAGCACCAGCCACAACACCCTTCCCTGTGCTGGGTGGATCCTTGAAAGGAGATTCCAACACCAGTCCAACAAGCCATCACATCATGCTCACGAGGCCATTGAAAAGGGACAGAGAATTAACAGGAGGAGAGGAATTAGGAAAGGAGCCCCCAGAAGAAAGGCAATCCCTCTACAGTACATCATCCAGCAGCTGCTTTTTAGAAATGAGGTCATGCTTTCCTATCTACAGCCACATCAGTCCCCAAGCATCCTGCTGGCAGACATCCCACATCAGCCCGACCTGTGCTAGCTGCCCCCTGTGCCCTGATGCTGGTGGGCACAGCCCCCCCCCCTCTGCCCAGCAGGGATGGGCAAGAGCTGATGGGCAAGAGCGACATTCACATAGCAGAAAGTGAATGGGGAGAGGGCAGAGTGCCTGAGAAACCTCACAAACACCCAGCTAGTGACAGTGGGGCTATCTTCACACCCCAGGCACCAGTTGGCAAGCCCTGATTAATGAGAACAAGCCCAGCCTCCCTGGTCTCAGACAGCATTTTCTTGTGTTGAGGTGCAATTTCCTTTTTTTTTCATCTCTGTCCATTGGCAGACACCACTGAGAAGAGCCTGGTTCCCTTTTTGCTGCACCCTCCCTTTCAAAAACTGGGGACCCCTTGGTTACAGTCTCTCCTCCAGGCTGAATAGTCCCAGGTCTCCCAGGCTCTCTCTGTATGAGAGATGCTCCAGTGTCCCACCAGTATCAAGTCTGGAGGATGCACTGCCCAGGAGCCACGGCTCACCCTCCTGCTGCAGAAGAAATGTTTCCAGGCCTGGCCCCAGCCAGCTCTACCTTGCTTTCTTCATCTTTTGGCCAGGATTTAGCACTCAGTGGGCAGCCTTCCCCACAGCCCCTGGCTCTACAGCACTGCCTCACCAGGCTCCCTACAGCTGCCCAACACCCCAATATGCACAGGTACAGCTTGCCCCATTCCTGGGGCACCCTGAGCCTGCAGGATGCTCAATGCCTGCAGCAAGGACAAGGAGCCCTCATTCCCCAGGCTACCAATAACTCCACTGACCTCCCCAGGCCCCAGGGGAGGATTCTGGTGGGTCCTTCAGCCCCACCAAGCAGCTGTGATGGATCTCAATACCAGGAATTTGGGAACATGATCCCCCTTTCCAAACAGCAGACAAGCCATGGTGGCCCCTGCCCACCATGGCCATGCACATTGTGCCCATGCCATGGGCAACCTTGGATCCCTGACATGCACCCCTCTGTGCCCTCCTTGATGCCTCCACCTCCCAGTTGTGGTGCAATCACCCCAGGAGCTGTTGCTCACTGAACCAAATAGCACTGCTGGATCACTCTCTGCCTCCACTCAGCTGCTGGGAGAGCCTGTGCTGAGGCAGTGCTGGGAAATGAACGCCCCAGCCACATGGGTAGGATGTGACCCACCACCCCCAGCAACTCAAATGTGTTGGTGCACCCCAGAACCAGTGTCCCCTCTCTCCCCTTCACCTTCTCTCCATGCCCAGCCCTAAGTGGACCAGCACTGGGAAGCAGCATCACATCCCCACTCTGTCCTTGCACATCTAAAACCAGGTACAGGGAACTGCAGTGGTGGGGGGCGGGTGTCAGCAAGACCCCATCCATCCTGGAGCCTTTCAGTCCAGCAGGGACACCTGCATCTGGCAGCTGTTTCTGTCAGTGAGCACAGTGACCTTGCTGCCTCCACGCCAATGCTGGCACAAAGCACCCCAGAGCAGCGTGCCCACAGCTCCAGCCTGGAGGTGTGGAGTGGGGGGATGTCATTGATGTGGAGGCTTGAGGAAGGGGGTGGGGGCATGGCCATTCAGAGTGCAGAAGCACTGGGACTGGGGGGCAGCAATCAGAAGGATTCAGCAGATCCCGAAATGAACCTCACACTCCTGTCCCAGGGGCTGGACAAGAGCTTGGAGTGGGAAAAGGTGCCTGCTTCCACCGCCAGAGACCAAGGTCTCCCAGTCAGTGTGGACAGCCTTGTGACAGCCCTGCAGTGCCACCATGGACCATGGGACACCTTTGACCAGGCACTCCTGTTTGGCTAAAGGCACCACACCCCATATTTTGTAGGTACTATCAAAATAGCTTTTTCTGAGCTATTTTGTGATACACACACACACACACACACACACCAGCTGCTCTCGTACCAGTGGCTGGGAAACGTGTCATGTCTGACCTCAAAGGTCCATCTGTCCAAAAAACACCACTGGGGACTGGATCTGTGGGAATGGGGCCCGCAGGAGAACTGGCACAGCCAAATTAATCCAGAGCACTCAGAAAGATGCAGGTTCCATTTTGCCACCCACCAAGCCCTGCACACGCAGTGCCTGCAGCAGTGTGTGGGATTCCAGGAGCCTACAGAACTGTCATGACCCTAAATCTCAGCCCCAGAGTCTGTCCCATGGGGCAGAGTCTCCCAATAAGAGTCCTCTTCTTCCAGGGACAAATAACGGGAACCCAGGGGATACAAATGCAGCAATGTGGAAGGGGCTGTTTGAGTATGGGAGAGATCCTGTTCCTTTACAATGGGATAAAACCCATGCTTCACAGCCCCATGGGACTAATGCTGACACTACCATTGTGGGGTTTGCATGTTTCTACGTGCCCTCCCACGGGGCACAGGGGACCAGAACCCTCCCAGCTCTGACTGGGTCACATCTGCCAGTAGCAAGAACCTGGTACTGACTGAGAAGGTAAGCTCCCCTGCCCTGTTCCCAGCAGCGACCCCATACCCAGCCAGCCCCTCACCCACGGCATCCCCCACCTCTGACCTTGCTTCTCATCTGCCCTGACGTGGAGACCTTCCGGATGAGCTTGTGAGAACTGTCCTCCTGCTCGCCCTCGCTGTCGGACGACTCCTCACCACCCACCTCAGGTGAGATGGGTGCCAGCTTGTCCGAGTCCAGGGATGACACTGATTCCCGGGTCTTCCTCGAGAACAGGTCCCCAGGCACCAGTTTCTCAGCCATCTTCCAACCTGGCTTGGCTCAGAGCTCTGCAGCCTCCTATGACAGTCCTGAGAGGACAAGGACACGTAGGAACGGAGGAAGAGCCCTGAAGAGGCATGAACGGCCCCTCATCCTGTAGGGCTCCGCCAGCTGCGAGGTGCAGTCCTGGAAATCAAGGGAGAGGGCACTTCCTTGCCCAGGAACGACCCTCAGGGTGGCATCCTTGCAGGCAAAGTTTTCCTTCCTTTTTTCAGTGTCCCAACTATTCCTCAGCCTACCTGGCATCCCAACGTTGTCTCTGGCATGTGGCTGCCCCATGCTCGGGCATTGGTACATTGGCGCATAGAGAGGTGGGACCCCTCCGCGCAGGCTGCGCTATTTCCCCTTGTTGCCCACCCCCGAGGTGCTGGGCTGCCCTGCGTGGCCGGGGACAGCGCAGGGATCTCCGTGAAAAGCAGCAGCTGGACCCTGCCATCCGTCTGGCTCCGGCAGCTGGAAGGGATGGGTGACCCTCCCGCGCCCAAGGGTCGCCAGCCCCGAGCAGGTGACGGCGGGTGGGCTGGGATGGCGGGGGCAGCGCCGGGTCCCCGCATGCTGGGGAAGCCATCTCCCCACGGCATCTCTGCCGGCCCCGAGGGCTGCGGAGGGACTGAGGGGGCACCTACCTCGACGAGCGAGCCTGGACGGCAGCAGGGCTGCCGTGCCCGGGCCGGGGGCGGCGGGGGCACCACGGCGCCGTGCCGGGCCCCGCGCACCTACCGCGGACCGGCTCCGCCGCGCCCTCCCCTTCCCCGGCAGCTGCGGTACCGTCTCTCGGCGCAGCAACGAGAGCTGCGGGGAGAGGGGACGGGGAGAGTGAGGGCAGCGCTGCTGATCCCCCGGCTGCATTCATCCCTCCTCCAGCCCCAGGGCTGCCGGGTGCCGGATCCCCGCCGAGCATCCCGCAGCACGCCCGGGCGGGGGAGGGCGGAGCGCCCCCGCCCCGCACACACCTTGCACGGCCCGAGCCGCCGCCGCCGCTGCTGCAAGGTCGCTCTCTCTCCGGCCCCGGCCCCGGCCGCCGTCCGCAGCCCCCGGCCCCGCCGGGACGTGCCTCTGCAGGCGGCCCTGGCCCTGCCCCTGCCGCAAGCCCCGGCCTGCTCTGCTCTGCTCTGCTCTGCTCTGCTCTGCTCTGCTCTGCTCTGCTCTGCTCTGCTCGGCTCGGCTCGGCTCGGCTCTGCTCGGCGCGGCGCGGCGGGCGCTGCTGCGCGGCGCGGGCGGCCCACGCACGGCCCCGAGCATGCGGGCACTGCGGGCACCCGCGCGCCGCCGCGCGCTCCCGCGTGCGGCACCCGCGCGGGCACGGGAGAGCACGTGCACGCCCGCGCGGGCACGGCGGGCACTCCCGGCGGGGCTGCGCTCGCGCATCGCCACCCCGCACAGACGGGTGCGCGGTCCCGCACGCACCCGGGGCGCACAGCCGGGGCGCGGGCACGCGCCCGCGCACCGCCGCCATGGACACGCGCGTGCACGCGCTCGCACGTGCACGGGCGGGCGCGGCTCGGGCGTGGGCGTGCACGACAGGATGCTCCCCTCACACAGGTAGATGCACGCGCGGGGGAGAGCACAGGCAGCGCCGCAGCGCACCTGCGTGTGCGCCGCCCGCGGGGGCAGGGCCAGCGCGGGCACGGGCAGCGCAGCCACGCGCGGGCACCGGCCACACCGGCGTGTGCACGAGCGGGCACACTCACGGTTTCCATGCCCGTATCTGCGGTCACAGACCACACACACAAGCCTGCACACCCCAGGCATGGCAAAGCGCACGCACACAGATGCGTGTGGGCGGGGGTGAGCACGGCACTGCCACTGTGCACGTATTTGTGCGTTCCCCACATGGACGAAGGCGGGCACGCGGGTGGCACGGGTGAGCATTCACACCGTGGCCACACACATTTCTGTGCACGTAGCCACATGCACCCCCCAGGCACAGGTGAGCATGTGTACCATTGCCATGCAGCCCTATGGGCATACGGTGACACACGGAGGCACACACACACACACGGACGCCTCCACACTTACTTTACACACACTTCCACGTGCCCACGAACATGCTGGCAGCCCAGAGAGCCACACATGTGCTGAGTGCAACCCCAGCAGGGTGGGCAGCAGGATGAGGGAGAGAGCTTCTCCCCATCTGCTCTGCTCTGCTCTGCTCTGCTCTGGTGAGATGCCCAGGTTTGCTGGCTCCAGTTCTGGGGTCTCCAGCACGAGCAGGATGTGGTGCTGGTCGAGCAGGTCAAGAGGAGACCACAGAGATGCTCCCAGGGCTGAAAACATCTACTGTGGAGACAGGCTGTGAGATGTGGGGATGTTCAGCCTGGAGAAGACAAGGTTCTGGGGACACCTTACAGTAGCATTTCAGTATATCAAGGGGGTTCCAAAAGGAATGTTTCTCACAGGTTATGCTGAGACAGGACAAGGGGCAACAGTTTTAAAGTGACGTATGGTGTGTTTGGTGTAGAGAATTAGGGATATGCGAGCAGAAGAAATCTGGCTGTAACGGGCAGTTAGGACCCCATCCCCCCTCACTGTCTGACCCTTGCTCAGAGCCTGGCCGCACCTAGCCGGACATGAGCTGAAGGAAATGACCACAGACTACCCAAGCTATAAAAACCCGTGTCACCTTCCAATAAACACCATTTTGCTGTCCACCACATTGGTGTCCAGGAGCAATGGTCCGAGTGGCCCTGGGTTTGGGCTGCCGTGCTGAGTATTGAACCAGGTCACCGCCGCAACAGTTTGGGTTAGACAGAAAGAGGAAATCCTTTTTCATGGGGGTGGCGAGGCACTGGCACAGGCTGCCCAGAGAAGCTGTGGCTGGCCCATCTCTGGAAGTGTTCCGTGCCAGGCTGGATAGGGGTTGGAGCAACCTGGCATCCCTGCCCATGGCAGGGGGGGTTGGACAGATGTCCTTCAAAGATCTCTCCTAACCCAAACCCTTCTGTGATTCTGTGGTGTGCATGCATGTGGACACCTCCACAGAGGTGTGATTGCATCGAACATACTCCAGAGTGTTGAGCACACACACGTGCATGCACACAGGGGGGTATGCCATCAAACAGCCCACGTCTAGGCAGAGAGGGTCCGGCCTCACTTTCCATCCCACCATGTCCCATGGGCCCCTCTGCTCATCTCACATCCACTGCTGCTCTGGGCTCTCCATACTGGCAGAGCCCCATATCCCTTCCTTCCTGCTGAGCCATGCTGTCACAGCCCAGGCACAGCGGGGGGGGGGCTCTCTTGTCCCTTCCCAATGCAGGGCTTTCCCTTTTGGGCTGTAATGGACTGTGGGAGTGAGGGTGGCCTACTATGGGGTTTGGGCTTTTATGCTTCAGGATTCCCCATTGCCCACATGTGGCAGGGGTCTCTAATTAAAGCATCACACCTACCCATGTCCTCATCCTTCCCTAGCTCAGGTGTATGGGATATCGTTGGATAGATCTGGGATCTGTAAAATGAAGAGATCATCGCGATGGGGAGAGAGACAGGGCTGGGGTCTGCCTCACCTTTGTGGGTTCTGTTTGCCACTCTGGGAGACTGAATACTATGATGGGCTTGCATCTCCTCTGGGGTCCCGTTAAGGGCTCCCCAGGACACTCCATGCCACAGCCACATCCAGCACTGAGGGTCCCTGCAACCAGCAACCTGGCCATGCTGCCATGCCTTGGGCATTGGTCCTACCTGGCAGCATCTGGAACTGCATGGAGGGGCAATGGGGTTTTGAATGGGTCATGGTGCACAGTTTCCCTGTGCCTGCAGTTATCCATATGCAAGGGCTTGCACAGGTAGCCCCATGACCTCATACTTACACACACGTGCATGCATTCACACGTGCCCATCAGAGGTAGGACAGGTTCCCCGTTGTGTTCACCTGCACGTGCAGTCACTCCGTACTGGAGCTTGTGAGCAGCAGCACAGAGCTGTGCCCTGCACACATGCGCTCACACATATGGCGTGTGTTCAGACACGGGAACATGTGTGTCGCAGGCGTGCGCTGACCCACGGAAGAGCTCAGCTGTGTGCGCTCACATGCACGCGCACGCACCCACCTGTGCGTACATGTGTGCGCTCGCGTGCACTGACGGGCAGGTGCCCGTGTTCCCTGCGCAGCCCTACGCGCGCGCTCGCCGACACGCTCCCGTGCGCGTGCACGCGTCTATCCCACTGTGCACTCGCCTGCCCTCACGCTCGCCCCGCGCAGTCGCGCTCAAACGCGCGCACTCACACCGGAGCATCCCCGTCCCGACACCCGTGCATGCGCACGCCCCGCGCGCCCCGCTCCGGGCGTCACTGGCGCCGCCCAGCGGCCGCCGCCGGCCCCGCGCTGCCCGCTGCGAGCGGGGGAAGGCACCGGGCACCACCGGGCACCACCGGGCACCACCGGGCACCGCCGGGCACCACCGGGCACGACCCGGCACCACCGGGCGCCGCCGGGCATGACCCGGCACCATCGGGCACCACCCTGCCGTGCCGCCGTGAACCGGGGCACCCCGGAACACGCTCGGCAGCATCAGCATGGAGACATCCCCCCCGGCACGGCCACTCCCTCCCCAGGGCTGCCCCAAAAGCTGTGGCAGCTATGCCCGGACAGATTGCCAGGGAGAATGCTGTATCCATCACCCAAGTGCTGTGACCCCGGGGAAGGGTCCGGGCACTGCCCCGTGCTCCAGCTCGGCCTAAAGCACTGGGTGCAGAACACACCTTGCCCACAGCTGTGCTTCAGCTGTGCAAAGGGGGCATTCAGCTCCCAAGAGCTTGCCAAGTCGTGGTTCATCCCAGCTGGAGCAATTACCCCCCTCCCCACTCCAGTGCCACTTATTGGGGCACAAGGACAAACCATGCAAGATGCAGCTGGGACAGATGTGCAGCTCCTGCTGCTGCTTTACTGTTAGAGATACAATGGCATACAGCAACACGCAGGTGCTGGCAGCTCCTCTAGCACAGAGCCCTGTGCAGGGCTGCTGAACCCCATCATGAGAGCAGAATGGCCCCGAAGGGGTGCAGTCTTTGGTCCTAGCAATGATCCTGGGAGTGGCTGAGATGGAGGGAATGTTGAGGACCCCACTCCTGCCAGGCACCATCCCACAGTACAGCCAGGCAGGTGTGGGGTGTAGTGTTTAACAGGCTAAGGGTAGCCCAGAGCAGGGGTAGCAACACGGGGGGGCTGCTGCTGGAGCACATAGGCAGGCATGGATGCTGTCTGAACTGTGGGCTGGGCTGTCCAGCTATGGGGCCACCCCAAAGTGCTACAGCCCACCTGCCTCCCCAAAACGTTCACCCTCACTGCCCCAAGCTCCTGCTGGTTGCATTAAACCCCTGTGCAAAATCAGTATGAAGGCACCTGCTCATGCCATGGAGACAGGTGGATAGTGGCAGGGGTGATATCTAAGTGCTATTTGTGCCTGTTGCAGCACAAAGGGGACAGGTACCCCATTTTGTCCTTAATGTGGCTTTTCCTCTATTAATTGTTCCTGGTTTTGAGCTAGAAGCTAGAGGTGAGGGCTGGATGAGGCCCAATTTTCTCCATGCCCACAGCACTGGTGACAGAGAGCAGCTGCAGGCCTCAGAGTCCTGGTCCCAGAATCCCATGCCCTGGCAGGGCACCATCCCAGGACACAGGGACACAGCACCTACCACAGCACTCACCTCGGCACCCTGTGGTCCCTCAGCCAGCAGGGAGTGGGTTAAGAACCTGCTGGCTGGGGCTATTGTTTCTGACACAATGGGGAGGAAGAGGATGCTGGGGCTGAAATTCCTTCAGCTCCCACTGGACAGATGGACATAGCTGGACAAACAGGCATGACAGAGGGTGAGCATGATTTAACCCTTTCAGATGCTGTGTGAATAGTAGCTGGGGGATGTTTTAAGGCATGTGGTACAGCACCGGATACAAGACAGGCACTGGAGTCCAAAAGAAGTTGGAGGGACCTTGTGGGCACAGAAAGACCCATGAGAGTGGGTAGCATCATCCATCCATCTGGTCTTGCTGGGCCACAGGCTGCTGAGTGGCCAGAGCCCATGACAGCTCTGTGGCATAAGAGCCCCTGTCAGCACCTGTACTGGCAACTCCTCCCCTGCTCCGTTAACCAGAAAAATAAATAAAAGGCAGGGGCTGGACAGATGGACAGACACAGAGAGAGCCCACAAGGGCCTGGATCTGCTTTGGCAGCAAGCTGGTATCACAGCCAGGATCCTGGAGGGAGGCTGGGTAGGGGGCTAGCAGTCCTTGGAGGCCTGGCCAAGGCTCTCACGCAAGCACCTGAGCTGCTCCTGGCCCAGCCTGATTTTCTCTTCCAGCTCCCGCTGCTCAGCAATGAGGGCAGACTTCATCTTGACGAAGTGCTGGTAGTCCTGGAGGTGCTCGGTGGGCAGGTACCGTGCCACCATGGCACCCACGGCCTCCTCCCGCCGCCCCACATGCTCCTTCAGCTCTTTGGCGTCCTCCAGCTGTGCCACCAGCAGCCGCTGCTTCTCCCGCAGGGCCAGCTGTGGGCAAAAGACAGCTGGCATTGGCAGGGCATCCCACAGCCCAAAACCTCCTGGGTGAGGGGCCCCTTCCCCACGCCTACCTTGTCCTCAGCAGGGGCGTGCGGCCCCAGGCTGCCCAGGGCAGTCTCCACCCGGGCCAGGCGCCCTGACAGGGAGAGCAGGAGGTTGACCACCTTGTCCAGGTCGCCCACGAAGAGGCGGTACTTGTCGAACTCCCCTGGGGTGCAGAGGGCTTGCAGGCGAGCAGCCACATCCTCGCCCAGTGCCCCATTGGCGCTGATGTCCTCCTGCAGCCCCCGCTGTGCCTCCTGCAGCACCACCAGCTTGCGGCTCAGGCTCTCGATCAGCTGGAGCTGCCAGAGCAAAGGGGTTGGGGTAGATGGGACCACTCCCCATGGGCTCAGGGGACTGGCACAGAGCTGTAGGGGTGCTGTGACCCAGAGTACAAGAACCTTGCAGTAACCCTGGTTCTCATGAGCTACTGGCAATTCCCAGTCCCCAGAAGAATCTGTCAATGTCTCAGACTCCATGTGCCCCCGGTCCCTGTGGGCATCTGGGAACATCCCAGTCCCTGGAAGCATCAAGCATCTGGAGATGCTGCTGGTCCCCACAATCATCTGCTGAGACTCCCAGGTCCTGCAAGCACCTGACAATGCCCCTGGTCCTTGCAGACATCTGAAAATGTCCCAGCCCTGTGTGGGACAATGGAAATGTTCCTGGTTCCCACAAGCATCCAGCAATGACCCCCATGCCCTTGAGTGCCTGGTGATGTCCTCCCAGGAGCAACCAATGATGCCTGAGTCTCTGAGCATCCAGAAATGCCCCCCAGTCTCCATGAGCACCTGGCCAGGGCAGTGGGGAACCACAAGGGACTTGTCCCCAGCAGTGTCTGTACCTTCTTTTCCACCAGCTCATGGTCCACCTCCTCCTCATCCTCCGAGCTCCCCTCCACTACCTCCGGCAGCGCCTTTACTTTGTTGAGTGGTTCAGCTTTGCCCACTGCAACACCATAGTGCACTGGGAAGGAACTAGAGCTGGCAGCACTCCTGGGAGGCGGCGAGATAGGCTCAAAACCTTGCCTGGGGAGAGAGATACAGCGATAAGCACTGGGGATGTCAGCCTGTCCTTGGTATGGGACCCAGTGCCGTGCCAGCCCTACCTGTCCTGCGCCAGAGCCTCCAGGTGCCAGTCCTGCTGCAGACACTTCCGCCAGGCCTGTCGCTCCCCTGCCACCAGCAGCTCACCCATCACCTCAGTGGCGGTGCCAGGGGAAGCCAAGGGGGTCAGGACACTGGCCAGGGAATGGTCCCTGACAGCCACGTCCCACAGCCGCTCCTCAGAGTCCATGCAGCGGGGCTGGGACCAGCTGCCCTGGCAGCTCACCCCCTCCACTGCCCCAGAGCTGGGCTTGAGCGCCTCTGGCAGGGCAGGACCACAATGCAGGGACAGGGAACACTCACCCACACCATGGGGACTGGCACAGCCCTGCTCCTGGTTCTGGATGAGCCTTTGGGGCTGCTCCTCCATCTCCCAGGACTGCTTCATCTTTGACTGCTTCTCCACAGCTCCTGACACCCTGCCAACACCAACCCAGGGCATGTCAGCTTCCCTGCCCACCCCTGGGGGCAGGCACAGTCAGGGCCATGCCAGGGAAAGAGGTCAGGGACACCCCACAATGCAAAAAACCCCCAGAGAGTGCTCCAAGGGGTGGATTAGGATGCTCTGATGCAATGTACACAAAAAGCCCACTCGTGTCCCAGCTGTTCCTGCTTTCTCACTCCCACTCCCATGCCATGGCACCACTTGCCTGCAAATGTCAGTGTTGGCAGTATCGAGCCCAGGAGTCCTGCGGAGCGATCTGGGGGGCTCGGGTCGGGGCCAGGCGCCTGGTGGAGCAGGGGGGCGAGCAGTGTGCCCCCAGGACTGGCCTTTCTGCTCCCCGGTGAGGCTCTGTGACCGCTCCCTCACTGCCTCAGCGATGCTGCGGATTGGCACTGGGGCAGCAGAGGAGGCAGAGCCATGCCCAGCACCATCTGGTGGGTGCTGGGATGCCCTGCGCTGCCGGTACTTCTCCCAGTTGGGCGGAGGTGGGCGGGGAGGTGGGGGGCCCTTCTTTTTGGGAATGCTGGGAGGGTCCAGCTTGGCACGGAAAAGGTCCTTCTGGTCACGGCCCCAGGGGCTGGCAGGTTCCAGGTTGAGGTGGCTCTCAGAGAAGGCTCTGCCCCGCAGCGGGCGGTGCAGAGCATCCGGGGGGCTCTCAGGGGCGTGGGCCAGGCGGTCACTATCCCACAAGAGGTCATGCGTGGATGTGGCCCGGTAGCAGGGTGGCCACTCTGGCTCGGTGCTCTCAAGGCAGGTGCGGAATGGGCCAAGCCTTGGGAAACCCAATGGGTAGAGGGAGAGCTCACTAGGAAGAGAAGGAGGCACCCGTCCTCCCCCACACAGTCACCCATCTGGCAGCTCAGAGCCATTACATGCCCTGCCTCATCTACCGCAGCTAGTCAGCCACTCACACTGGTGGCAGAAGCCCTGGCTCATCCACTGGGCACTGCCTCCTGGAGATGACCCCAGACCCCTGGGGAAGGGTAGGGAGGAACCACCTTTGCTGTGGACACTTCCTCACACCCCCCTGTCCTGCGTGCCCCCCTCCTGCCTCGAAGGGCATCACACCAAGGATGGCCAAGGCAGTACGGGAGGCACTTTGTACACCCCCAATCAGAATCATGGCAGGCCCCACATACCCCTGACGGAGGTCCCCACTGAGTGGCACACACATCCCAGCACCCTGGCACCTGGCATGGGCTCACCTGACGGACTGGCTGACTTTCCTGGTTATTGCAGGTGGTTCCCACTCATCCTGAGGAAATTCCTGTGTGTGGGGGAAAGCAATGTAAAATCCCTCCCCCAGCACCTCTGTCCCATCCCCATGCAGGCACAGAAGGCATGCGGGAGGTCTGCAGGGCCAGTGGGGGCACAGTACCCTGCACCCCAGGCAAGGGTCCTGGTCCAGAGGTGAAAGGGAATGTCAGTGCTTCACCCAGCACAGTCTCGCAGGGTGACAGGGCGTTACTCACCGGGACAAAAGCTCTCCGGGGGGACCAGGCATCACTCTCCTCTCGCCCAGGACGGGGGGCCGGGCAGCAGCAGTCAGGGCAGCGCACCCAGGGCGCAGGGTGACAGCGGCAGGTGTGGCCACGGGGCAGCGGTGGCGGGCACGGCTCCCCTCCACAGTAGTGGCAGGGCTCAGGGCGCAGGGGAGCCCCATAGGGGTAGGAGAAGCCCCGCAGATAATCCAGCTCCCCTGGCCTCCCCAGTGGCTTGTAACAGTGGGGCTGCTCCCGGCAGCACTCAGCATAGGGGCCAGCAGAGCCAGGGCGGCTGGGAGAGGGGGGGCTGTAGGGCTGGTCCACAGAGAGGCGGCGAACATCCCGGTGCTCAGGGCCAGGAGGCTGGAAGGTGCCGGGATCGCCTACCGGCGGCTTGCTGCGCCGGGGCGCTGCCGGGCGACTGCTCTCCTCAAAGAACCGGCGGCGGTCGGCGAAGGGCAGCAGGATTGCCTCGTCACTGCCCCGTGGTGGGGAGCTGCAGGCCCCCGGGCCTTGGCTGTAGCCCTCCAGCTCGCTGGGGCTGGGCGAGTGCTGCGGCTGCAGCTTGTTCTCCGGGGACCAGCGCCAGCGGCCCCTGGCTGTTGGCACCACCCGCGCAGGGGACGGGGGCCCTTTGGAGGGTGGCACTGGGTCAGGGGTGGGGATACCCCGGTCTGCGGAGCGGCCAGCGTTCCTGCTGTCCTCGCTCGGTGCGGGGCTGAGACACTCAGGCAGGGCAGGGGGTTGCTCTGCCGGTACACTGCCCTCGGGGGGCTCCTCAGTCTCCTCCACCGGCTCCTCACCGGGCGGAGGCACACCGGGACCCCGGCTCTTCTGCAGCTGGGCCTTGCGCCGCTGGATCTCGTTGCGCAGGCTGGTGGCGAAGCGGTCGCTGCGGCGGCGCATCTGAGCGGAGCGGTGGGGAGGACCCCCGGCCCGCCGCGCCCCTCCCCGGCTCTCCTCCTCCACCAGCCCCTCCGTGCTGAGTGCCGGGCTGGCCCTCTGGCCATCCTGCCCGCAGGCCTGCTGCAGCTCGGGGCAGCAGCGGCAGGGCAGCGGGCGGCAGCAAGGCTCTGGGCAGTGCGGGGGGTCCTGGGCAGCCCCTGGGGCTCCCCCCTGGCTGCCCTCAGGATGCAGCGGGGACAGGGTCCAGCGTTGCCCACTGGGGGCTGGTGAGGCTCGCCCACTGTTGGTGCCCAGCTGGAGGGAGCGGAGCTGGGAGGCCAGCAGCTGCTCGGGAGCACTGTGACGGTGTGACATGTGGCCCTTGAGAGGGGACAGCAATGGGTTGTCACCTGCTGTCATGGCATCAGGCACTCGGCGCATGCTGTCATCCAGGTACAGCTGGTTGTCAGACTCCATGCTCTCCCCCAGGAGTGGCTCAGCTGGGCACTGGTCCGGGTGAGAGCTCAGCATGTAATACTGGTCAGCAGAGAGACGATCCTTCCTGGGGTATGGTGCCAGTGTCCTCCTGCCCACAACTTCCGCCTCCCCATCCCGCTGGCAGAGGAAGGTGTCAGAGATCCACCGGCCCTTGGCATGCAGCATGTCCGCTGACACTGGCGCCTGGCGCCTGTCCCCTCTGCCAGCTGGGGCTGCCCGCAGGCTGTCCCTCCTGACAGGGGGCTGGGGGGGCACAGGTGCCCGCCAGGCCTCAGGGTGCCAGCTGGCAGATGGCTCAGCCCCTGTGCTCAGGTAGCGCCTGTCAGGGGCTTTGCAGGGGCCTTGGAGGCTGGAGTCAATGGACGCGGTTTCTTCAGGACGGAGAGAGAGGGCACAGTCAGAGGCGACGGAGCTGGCAGAGAAGGAGCTGTAGGCCGAGTCCCGCTTGCTGTGGTACATGCCCTGGTCAATGGGTGAGGGGTCTCCTTCATAGCAGGCCTGGCTGGGATGGTCCAGGCTCTCCATGCTCCCGATGGAGCTGCTCCGGTCAGTGCTGCAGTGCCAGGACAGTGAGTTCCACTGCAGGGACAGCTTGCTGCTGCCTGGCCCCACGCCAGCGTTACAGGCACCTGCTGCCCCCCACCCAGCTCCACAGAGGAGCCACCCCCACACATACACTGTCCCTGGGACAACAGAACACAAGGAAGCACTGCCCCAACCTGCCCTTCAGCCCTAGGCTGGGGCCACCACCAAGGCTGCCTGGCACTGGCAAGTGGAGCAGGCACAGGCAACACAGGGTGTGTGTGAGTGACTCCAGCCACTCGAAACCTCCCAGCTCTGGCAGCGCGGGCAGTGGGACTAAGCAGCTCCTGGCTGTCTCCAGCAGAGCCACCGCCCCTTCCTGCCGGGAGCCGGGAGTAAACAGCCAGGGGAAAGGGTAGTGCAGGATGAGGAGGAATGCCCGACAGTAGTGTGTGCCAGCACCTATGCCACCCCCGCTGCCACTACCCAGGAGGGTGCCCTGTCTGCCCCCTCCCCTCGCACAGTCTCCTAAGTGCCCCCAGGTCTCACCTGACATCACACCCCGAGGGCCAGGAGAGGCTGAAGGCATCAGCCGGGCAGTGCATGGTGGGGACGTCTGGGCGGCTTTCGGCAAGTTTGGCCACGTGCCAAGAATGGGGCCGGAGGACGGGCACGCTCCTCCTGCCAAGAGCAACAGCGGGAAAGGACAAGAATGGGGAGGAAGCCAGGCCAAGGAACCGGGGCTGAAGTCACTTCCTACGAGGCTTCCTGTCCCCTCCAGGCCAGCGCCCGCCCAAAGGGGATGGCAGCGAGGAGGGTCCAGCCCTGCAAGCAGCCGGCCCTGGGCAAGGGGATCCCAGAGCTCACCCAGCTGGCCAGAGCTCTCCAGACCGAAGCATCCCTGTTGCCGCGTCAACAGGGGACCGAGGACACGGCCCCTGCACGGCCCACAGGCAATGGCCTGAGCAGGGCAAGCGTCCCTGCTGGGACTGGACCGGCTCCACCAAGGGACACTGGAGCCACGTCTGTCTCCACTGCAAGCCTGACCTTCCCCCTTGTTCCTTTGTCCTTCAGCATCTGCAGCAAGTACCAGCCACATCATGTCTCTGGGAAGGGTCCTATGCTGGCCCCTGTCCCACCCCTCACAGCATCCATAGGAGTCTCCAGTTCCCTCAGTACATGCCACTGCACATACGTGGTCAGAAGCCACCTCCTGTACCTCCCAACTGCCCAGTGCTGCCACAGCATCTACTGACTGGACAAGAGTGGAAGCTGTGAGATCAGCACAGGCACTTCCCAGAATCCCCAAACTCACCATGGATGATGCTGAGCCCCAGCGCAGTCCCATGGGACCCCTGCCCCTTGGGCAGTGCCCTTGCGCCGTCCCTGCCCCTGAGTGCTGCTGGAGCTGGAGTCAGTCAGGATGCAGCCAGGGAATGGATGCAGTTGGAGGGGTTGGGGAGGGAAGGGAATGCAAGGCCCAGCCCTGCCTCTCCTTCCTTTCCCAGGCAAGCAGGCAGGCAGGAAGGGAGAGGAGGATACCGCCCAGCAAGGGGGTGGCGAGCCCGACGCACTGCCCTGTCTCTGCAGGCTGGGGAACCCCCACTCAGCGGGAGCGCCGACAGCAGCAAAGGCGCTGCTCCCCACCCTGTCACAGCGAGGGGCACTTCCAAGCTGGAGACAAGGGCACCTCCAGGTTCCTGCCGGTCCCCCAAGCAGGTAAAGCCCCACTGGCCCTCCCTGTGTCCCCTCCACAGCACTGCCAACCTGCGAACGACCATCTTCAGAGTGCGGTAGGAGCCCTTGATGAGGATCAGGGCCTCCTGGCGGGATCCGTACAGCGGCGTCCCGCTGATGTTCACCAGCTCGTCACCTGGCTGCAGCCGGCGAGACAGCGCAGCCTTGCCCCCATCCTCCACCTGGGTGACAGAGAGGGGCGTCAAGGGGGCACGGCCCAAAGAATATCCCAGGGGATGTTCCACGGCCACTTCGTGTCGGGGGAGAAAGAGGCTTCTGAGAAGGTGCCTGAGCCCCAGGCACCACAGAGGGATCTGCGGGGCCAGGCTCTCCCCCTTCTCTGGTCACATGAATTTCTGAGCAAGGGAATCGGGAGGGGGGAGAAAGAAAAATGTCCCATCCCAGCAGATTCCCCTGCAGGCACAGGCAGCACAAGGGCCCTTTGTCCCATGTGGATGCCAGCCCCCTGCCGCCGCTTCCAACCCCACATTGAGCCTGTCTGGGCACCCGTGGTGATTTTGATGCCCAAAGGATGCCATCCCACCCTATGTGCCCATAGGAGACAACAGTAGGGGAAGTGCTGAGCCCTGGCACCTCCCTGACATCCATGGCCAAAATGAATCTGGCACCCTGTACTGCTGTGCTTAGAGGAAGTAGGGCCCTGGTGCTGCCAGAACCCTGGCCCATGCCCTCTGGCCTTCCTGATAGGTGCAGTCCTGGAAGCCCTGGGACAAGCAGTGCCCAGCTGGGCTAGGCAGAGTGCCCATTGCCAACACTAATCTCTGTCCATCCTGCCACTGCAATGGCCAGAGATCGC
The DNA here is from genome assembly GCA_030060385.1 of Muscicapa striata striata. Classification (NCBI taxonomy): domain Eukaryota; kingdom Metazoa; phylum Chordata; class Aves; order Passeriformes; family Muscicapidae; genus Muscicapa; species Muscicapa striata. Next base: position 3,415,660 of record JAREIS010000114.1, read on the forward strand.
CAAGTCCACATCACAGGCCTGGCAAGCGACTGGAGCTGCTGCTGCGTGGTGGCAGTAGCACAGGGCACACAGGTGCAAGGGGCAGGACCCGGGGTGCTCCATGCCCAGCATGGATGTGGCAAGACCTTAGAGGGGTAGGACAGAGCCAACCTGGCACCACGCTGGGGCTCCTGCACCCACCCAGGCCTGGCCAAGGAATAAGCTCTGCTCACAGTGCCTGCAGGGCCAGCCAGGGCAGCAGCGAGGCCTCAATGCCAGGGAGTACACATGGCTTCCTAGCAGGTCAGTCACTGTGCATGTGCCCCCGGGCACCACTTCCCAGCCCTAATGCCAGGCAAGGCTCAGGGGGCATTCCACTACCACTGGACAAAACGTCACCTTAGCAGGGAGGAAGGCAGGGGCAGCCAAGCCTCCTGCCCAGTGCACCACTGCCCCATGGCCCTGCCTGGCACAGCTGTGCCCAGAAAAGACAGCTCTGCCATTTTTTCAGGGATCTTAGTACTGCAATGCCTTGCCCAGGCTGGGCACAGCCCAATGTGCCTGCCTGTGCAGTCAGGCTACTCTCCTACCCAGATGTCAGCCATGGGGCTGCCTTCCCTGACTGTCTGTGAGGGCTCCCAGTCGTGCCATGCAGTCAGTGGAGCACCTGGGTTCACCCTCTGCCACGCTGCTGCCCACCACTGGGCACTAGCAGAGCATGCAAGGCAGGCTGCACCTGCACCTCAGTCCTCCGACCAGCCACATGCCCACCCAGTCCTGCTTGCCACGGGGGTGAGTCAGTGGTGAAAGGCGTCCCCACTGCTGCAGGACACCACCAGGTCTGCATCCATGTCTGGCCATCACACGCATCAGAATGGACAGGCTCAGTCCTGGCATCACTCACCAGGAGCTAAATTTGGCACAAACAGCCCCTTGTTCTGCCTTTGCTGCCAGTGAACTCAGCACTGGCAGCAAAACCCCACTGCCTGCTGGCCTGCCTGGCTGAGCCAGCCCAGGACACTTCCCTAACACCATCCATGCAGTTCACTCTGGGCCCTAATGGTGGGCACCAGATGGCTCACGGGAATGTCTGTCTGTCTCAGAAGAAACCTGTCTTAGGAGTTACAACCAGAACAGTGCCAGAGCTGCGCCCACCCTGCCCCACACCATCCTCCCTCCTTGCCCCCGACGTGCTCGGGGAAGCCAGCGCCGGAGGGCGTTCGCAGCGCCATGGAACGCGTAAGAGCGCGTGTGAGCAGCGCCGTGGGACTCTGCCATAGGAAGGGATCCCGCCCGGAGTGGGCTCAGAGGCCAGGCTCTGTCACCGAGCGCGGGGACGCCCTTCCCCTTCCCGGCCCGCGCCCGCCGAGCCGCAGGCGGGGCCGGCCCCTCTCCGCGCACACCTCGGCCGGCCGCAGCGGCGGAGCGGTGGTCACGGGGGACCCTCCCCTGAATGCACAGAGCGCTGGAACAAGCCCCTTTTGTCTGCCGAGCACACGCGGTGGCGGCGTGTCCGTGGGAGCGCGGGAGCCGACACCCCGCGGCCCGCAAGCCTGCCCCCTCCTCAACAGTGGCGAGGAACATCGCCGGGACCTCCCACCCCCTCCCCCGGCAACCGGCGGACCCATGGGACCCCGCCAGCCCGAAGGCCGGCAGCGAGTCGGGACGCGGGCAGTTACTGCCTCGGCTCCCGCCCGGCTCCCCGCCCGCCGGCGCTGCCACCTCAGGCCGCGGGACCGGGACCGGAGCCACTTTTCCAGCTCCCCCAGCCAGACCGCGCTGCCCGCGTCCCGCCGAGGGCGTGGAACGGCCCGGGGGCGCAGTCAGCCCGGCTCGAGGCGGCGAGCAGCCCCGGGGCCGCCAGTCCGGCCCGCCGCACCCCGGCTCAGCAGGACGGTGACACCGGCGGGCTGGCGGCCAAGTCGTCCGGCGACAGAGCCTTGTCCGGGCTCCGTGGAGGGGTGGCTATTGGAGTTGCCCCGGCCGCTGCCCGGCTCCCTGCGGGGCTCCCCGCGAGTCTCCCTGCGGGGCGGTGCGCTGGCGGGGGCCGTGGGAATCGGTGACCCTCTGTGTGGCGAGACGCCGGGACCGCAGGGGTCACCCTCCGCACTGGCTCCCGGCCGAGGCCGAGCTCCGCTCGGCATCGCAACCCGGCGCCAGCCCCGTCCCGGGCACGGTCCTGCCCTGCGTTCCAGGGGTGCCGGCGCATGACGGGACGGACTCTGGCTCCCCCACCGTGGCCCTACACGGCCCCGCAGAGCCCCGCGCCTGGGGCGCCCACGGGCGCGGCACCGACGGACGGGCACACAGCGGACTGACCTCCCCCGGCTACGGCCCGCGGGACGGGACCGGGAAAGACGCGCAGGGGAATGTGGGGGCCGCCCCCGACGCCAGCCCAACGGATGTGCCAGAGGAATTTCTTCCTGCCGCCGGGCCCGAGCTGTCCCTCCGCCCCTCTCGCTCTCACTCTTCCCCGCCGCTCTAAGCGGAGGGTCGCGGGGATCGTGTGTGCGAGTGGCCGCCCCCGTCCCGCCGCGCCAGGACACGAGACCCCGCGGCCGGGGCTCCCCGCACCCCCGACGCCGCCGCGCCCCGCGTGTCCCCCCGTCTCCCGCGCCCCATCACGGGCGGGGGGCCCCTCGCGGGGGGATGCCGCGGAGCCCACGCGGGGCTGTGCCAGCGGTGCCTACCTTGGAGACGATGAGGGGCTCGCCGTGCTCTAGCCCGCCGCGCAGCGTGAAGCCCCAGGGCGCGCCCCCCTGCAGCTGCACATGCACGTACTGGGGGGCGCCGGGCCGTCCTCGGCCCGCTCCATGGCGGCTACAGCTACAGCCCCATTCCGGCCCGGCCCCGAGCCGTGGAGGAAATGACACCCCCGCCCGCCCGGGCTGAGCGGCGCGGGGCGAGTGCGGGGCGGGGCCGGCCCGCACCGGGACTGCTCCTCCGCCGCCAATGAGGCGCGGGGGGACGGCGGCGGCCGGCTCGGCACGGCGCGGCACTGCTCGTGGCACGGCTCTGCACACAATGGCACAGCACAGCACCTTTCTTTTCAGTAGCTTGGCATGACATCCTTTATCCCAGGGACCTAAAGTGAGCTGCTTGGCTCAGCTTGGTACTGCCCAGCCAGTGTATTTCAATTCAGTCCAGCTCAGCCCAGCATGGCATGCTATGGAAGGCTGGTAGACCTCAGTGCAGCACGATACAGCACAGCTCAGCTCAGCATGGGATGGCAGGGGGACCAGCATGGGTTAATTGGCCCAGCATGGCTCAGCCTGGCATGCCTCAGTGCAGTTCAGCTGGGTTGGCACATTCTGGCTTGGCTCAGCTCAGCTCAACATGATACAGGGCTGGCAAAGTTAGGTTTGGTACAGCGCAGAACAACTAGGGGCCTCATCTGGCTTAGCTCCACTTGGCCTGGCCCAGTTTTGTTCAGTGCAGTTCAGCTTGGTTGACTTGGACCAGCAGGGCTGGCACAGTTCAGCTCAGCAGCAGAGCCTGGCCTAGCTTGACTTAGCTTAACCATGCAGAGTTCAGCCCTATTCACACCAATAGGGCTTGCTCGGCACAGCTTAGCCTAACATGGTGGCAGTTCGACAGCATTTACAAAGGTGTCCCCACATGCTGCTGGGTCCTGTCTGACCCACCCATGCCAGCCCCCACCCTGTCCATACCCTGCCGGGCACCTTAGGGCGTGTGTGGCAGTTTGGCCATTCTTCACCTTTGTCTTTTTCCTGCCAGGCCCAGGAGAGGCAGCTGTGATGCTTGGGGGAAATTGAGGCAGGGGGAGGAGGTGCGGATGGCAGCCAGGAGTGGTGGGAATGGATCAACAGATTCCCGGGGGAGCCCGAGAGTCCTGCTCCTCCCCTTCCCGCCTGGGGCCACGACTCTTACTCATCTCCTTCCCAGACAGCACAGCCGGCCTGGAAAGCTCTGCTCTGCAAGCAGCGCCTGCGGCCCCTGGTTGCCTGCCACGGCCCGGGAGGGTTGGCTTGCATTGCCAGGCTGGTGAGCCACTCTAGGCTTGTTCATTCCCAGTGCTGGAAGGGTCTTAAGCTTTTCTTGGTAGTCCCTGTCCACAAACACCTGCCTTGAACTCTGCCTGCTCCCTGTGCAGCCCAGCTGCAGGCACCCCAGTACAGCCAGAGTGTCACAGAGTGGAGTGGTAGGTACCTGGGCTATTTGTAGTGCTGGAGCCTACCCAGGAGAGATGCATGATCCCCTCTCCATACAGCCTTGACATGTCCACCACTGACATGTCCACCCCCCCGACTCAAATCTGCTTTCCCCCATGGAATTCCCACCTGCCTTGTCATGTCCCCCACTCATGCTGCCATGCCCGGGCTTTTCCCAACTTTCCCAAATGAGTAACCAGGGCTGCCCAGCCAGGCGAGAGGGCTCCTGTGCCCTGGCTCATCACATGGCCCCACTGCCCGTTCAGCACCAATCCCCCACACCCCCGGCCCTCCCAGCCCCTAGCACTGTGCCCAGCTGGCACCAGGAAGGGTGCACAGCAGACACCAGCACAACCTCCCCAGCTCTTGCCATGTCCCTATGCCTGTATCAGTGACTCCCAGCCAGTGGGCTCGCCCCATGGCTGCTTTCATTCCAGGAGAGCAGCAGTGTGCTGTGGTTCTGGGCACAACACCAGGGGCTGTGGAGGTGGCACTGGCTGCATTTGCCCACACTGTGCTCTGTAGAAGTGGGCATTCTGATGGTGACGGCAGGGTGATGCCTACAGTGGGATACTGCTGGCTTGCCCAAACATACTTAGCACTGCTGGGCTCAGAGGCACTTTGCTCACCCATGTGCCTCAGTGCTAGCTGGGTAGAGTGAGGCACTGGGAAGCCTGGCTGTGCTGTATGGTTGTTGGGGAGCAGAACCCCAGGCTTTGTGCCTGCTTGGGACAGTGCAGACCAGCTTGCAGCAACAGGCACAAAGGTGCTGAGCCACTGCTGGAGAGTCAGTACAGAGTGGAGGGATCTGGAGGAATCCTCACTGCATGAAATCACCCTCTCAGGCTCTGTCTGGCCCCATTCCCCTGGGACCCGGGGAGCTCCTGCCTCTTTAACACCTGATTGAGGCCATGCCTTTAAAATGGGCCTGGGCAGGGACCTCCTACCCTGTAGGAGGAGGCTGAGCCAGGAGCAGGTGGGCTGAGCAAGCTGGTTCTCCCTTCCCACTCCCCTACCCCAGCACCTTTACAGCCCCCATAGCCAGGCTCTGCCAGGCTAGCTTTGCTCCTGGTCTGGGTTTTAGTCTGGAATTTGTACCCCTTTTTGGATATATAATATATAACATCTTTCTGTTCCTGTGCCAAGCTGAAGCAGCTGGTGTGGTTGTCCTGTTTTGATAGGAGCTGGAAACACCCTGGGATCCTTTTGCTGGTGCCCACAGTCAGCTCTGCCTCTCAAGTGGGGAGAAGCATGACTGCAGGTTCTCCCTAATTCTTCTGCTGGCCAGCCCCACCTTGTCCCACTTACCTGCTCCCTCCCCAGACACACACTCACCTATCATGGCTATGCCCAACCCTTTCACCAGCCTCCTCCTCCTCCTTGTTGTGCCCCTTTCCCAGGCTGCAAATCAGTCCCCACTGCCCCTTGGTTCCCTGCCTGCTGGCCCCACCCTGCCCCTCCTGCAGGCCCTGCAAACACGGGCTCCAGGCAGCCCAGGCTGGAAAATGGGGCCAGCCAGTGGGCAGCCCCTGCGCTACATGCTGAATCTGTACCGGCGTGCTGCTGACCGCGAAGGCCGACCCCGCCGCAGCCGCAGCCTGGGCACCAACACCATCCGCCTGGTCCAGGCCAGTTCCCATGGGGGTCAGCCCTGGGCAGGTAAGGAACCGGTGGGCATTAAGGATGGTATGGGGCCTTAGCAGAACTAGCAGGATAGGCTTGAGCTCTGAAGGTGAGGTTTCTTGCCTTCTTCCTTCCCCCTCTTTACATTGTCCTGGCTGAGGTTGTTCTTGGCCATGGGGTTCCACTTGGCAGGAGTCAAGACTCTGCCCCAGGGGTGAGATGGACAAATGCATTGCTGACCCTTGCGTGCCCTTCTCTCCTTCCCACCCAGCCTGATGCTGTGCCAGGCTGGTGGTGTTGGTGCAGAGGATGGGAAATGTTACAGACTCTCTTTGCCCTTCATGCCACCAGCAAGCCTTGGCTCATGGCTTCTGTTCTGTTCTGCAACTTCTGCCTCGTGCTGGGGCAGATGGCTGTCACAGGCTCTGCTGTGTGGGGCTGTGGCAGCACCCTGAGAGAAAGAGATGCTGCACAGCGCCTCCTGTACTATGCTAAGGGAGTACTGGTCACTGTTTCCCTGCAGGTCGCTGGTACTTGCAGGCCCTCACCTACCACCTGGAGGGCCAGCCAGAGGCTGAGCACCTCCTAAAAGCCACTGTAGTCTACCTGCCAAGTCTGTCACTGGCCCATGGTCGCCTCCTCTGCGCTCTGGAGCTAGTAGTGGCCAGCAAAGCACCCAGGTTGCTGCTCAGCCCTACTGTCCGTACCCGCCATGGCTGGGCTGAAGTTGACATCACTCCTCACCTGGTGCTGGGGAACAGCAGCGTGGGGAGCCTGGCATTGCGGCACGTCTGCGTGCGTGCTGGCCGAGCAGGAGGCCACGATGTCCCAGTGGCCCCTGGCCATCCTTTCCTTCTTCTCTACCTTAATGATACCCAGGCAGGGTTGGCACATCCGGCAGCAGAGCCTCACCGACACCGACGTGATACAGGGACATTGGCTCATGACCTGCCCAACTACCTGCGCGAGCAGGGAGGGGAGAAGAGTGACTGTTCCCTCCGCCCCTTCCCTGTCAGTTTTGCTCAGCTGGGCTGGGACCACTGGATCATCGCTCCCCACCGCTATAACCCACGCTACTGCAAGGGCACCTGTCCCCACCTGCTCCGCTATGACTACCACGCACCCAACCATGCTGTGGTGCAGAGCTTTGTTCATCAGCTTGTGGATGCCAATGTGCCCCGGCCCTCCTGTGTGCCCTACCGCTACAGCCCCATCAGTGTCCTCATGATTGAGCGCAATGGAGGCATACTGTACAAGGAGTACGAGAATATGATTGCAGAGTCCTGCACTTGCCGGTAATTTCCACTGCCCCAGCACATCATCCCTGAGCTCTGCCTCTTCCTGCAGATCTGGACTTTAGGGTTTATCTTGCTCTGCCTGGGGCTCACTCAGCTCATCTCCCCTCCCCATGCTGTGCTGCTCAGTGGGGAAGTTTTACAATGACAGTTTTATGTAAATTGTGGATTTTTAAAGGCAGGAACCTGTGCTGGGGTGGTTTCCCCATGGCATCTGTCCTTCCTGCAGCCCCCATGGCGGCTGCCTGGTTTTGGTGGGCAGGGGGGCTTGGCCTGATGTTCTCAGAGATGAGCTGTGTCCCTAAACTGGAGTATGAAGCTCTTAGGAAGTGGTTCGGAGTCTCCTGGTGGAGCCAGGGCAGGCAGGATAAGAAGTCCAGGAGTCTCTGTGCTTTGCATTTGACACATTGGTGGTGTCAGGATCTGATGTGACCCTGCCTGTGGCATTCCTTCCCAACTCACATGCACCCCATCCCTATCTAGCCTCAACTGCAGAGGCATCTCACCAGGCTGAGAATTTGGGCTGGAGGGAGGAAGCTTCTCTCCTCCCCTGTGGTTCTGCTCTGGAAGGGCTATGAAAAACTGGAGGGACCTGAGCTGCCATCTCTGCTTCCAGTGCTAGAGGCCAAGGGAGCTGCCTGTGCTGCACTCTGCCTGCTGTTTCCTCCGACACACTTGTTCTTCAGCTCCTTGGTTTGCCCTCTGGCAGGGCTCAGGTCTCATTCTATCCCAGAGGTTAGATTCCAGATTAGATTGTGGATGTCTCTCTACCTTCTTGCACTCTTGCTGTCACACAGGCCTTGGGCTCTGCTGGGCTCCTGGCATGTCCCTGTTCCCAGAAGGGTCAGTCCTGCTTTCAGCACCCCTGCTGCCTGATTTTCCTCTATTTATTGCTTAATTGTGAATAAATAAACTGTTTGATTTTGCTAAAGACCATCTTGGCCTGTTCTTGCACTGTCCCTGGGCTGCAGCAGATGTCCCCTCGGACAGGCGGCTATCAGTTGTATCCCTGTGCAACAGCCCTTGTGCTTTCACTGGGGGGGAGGGGGCGGGGAGGGGCGGGGCGGGGCGGGCCGGGAAGAGGAGTGGCGGGACGGGCCGGGGAGGGGAGGGACGGGGCGGGGAGGGGCGGGGCGGGGCGGGCCGGGAGAGGGGCGGGAAGGGACGGGCCGGGAAGAGGAGTGGCGGGACGGGCCGGGGAGGGGAGGGACGGGGCGGGGAGGGGCGGAGCCGGGCGGAGGCTCTGACTGGACCCGTGCTGTCCCGCCAGTGCCGATTCTGGTCCTGCTGCCGCCGTCATGAGGAGCCGGAGCAACTCGGGCGTGCGTCTGGACGGTTACGGGCGCCTGGTGCAGCAGACTATCCTCCGCCACCAGGTGCGGACCCTGCCTGGGAATGGGGAGCAGGCCCAGGGCCCCGGCGCGCCCGGCTGGCCCAGGGAGTTCCGTGTGAACGGTGTGTCCCCTCCGCAGGACGCGGTGACGGGGCTGCTCCCCGCCAGCGCCGACTACCAGGACGCCTGGGTCCGGGACAACGTGTACAGCATCCTGGCGGTGTGGGGCCTTGGCCTGGCCTACCGCAAGAATGCCGACCGCGACGAGGACAAGGCCAAGGCCTACGAGCTGGAGCAGGTGGGAGGGCGCAGGAGCCGGGGGCGGGGCTGGCGCCACTCGGGGGCGGCCGTCACCCCCGTCCGGTCAGCTTTCGGCACAGCTGGGTCAGGGGACCGAAGGTAGTGCCGGGAGGGTGAGGACACGGCTGTCCCCCGACGCCGAAGGCAATAGGAATGGATGTCAGAGCCTGCTCTTCCCCTAGACCACACTGGAGCCCAACCGGAGGGTCTAGACCTCTGGCTCTGGGGTGATCGGGGGCCACAGCCCTTTGCTCAAGGGCTGGGGAGCCATTTCCTGTAGCCATGCCCTCTGTCCCGCTGCATAGCATGGCAGCCTGGCCTTGCTGGCAGAAGTCAAGAAGTCTTCCCTCTGCTGTCACCCAGGGGCTGTGAAAATGTGAGCAGGGGCTCTGATTACAGACGCTGAGCCCCACAAAGGTCAGCGGCCAGCTGATACTGAGTCAGGGCTTCTCTTGGAGGTTAACAAACCTGTTTTCCTTGTTCCTGCAGAGCGTCGTGAAGCTGATGCGAGGGCTGCTCCAGTGCATGATGAGACAGGTAGGGGCTGGGGAGTACCTCTGAGTGTCAAGTGGTCTCTTTAAAACCCAGCTATGCCACAGAGGCTATTGTCCTAGCTGTACCAGCCCTCCCCAGCCTTCCCTGGTGAGCAGAGGGAAGGCCCCCTTCCAGCAAGTCTCGAAATAAGTTCTGAGTGAGCATCTGTCCTGGGTGTGATTGAAGTTCCAGAGCTGTGGGCTGGTGGCCAGTGGAGCCATTGCCAGCTGCTCCCTGTCTCGTGGCCTGGCAGGTGCTAGGATTCTACAGCTCTCCTCCCTGAGGTCGTTTGGGGTAACCCTTTTCTCTCTCCATGGTGCAGCTGAGGCAGTGGGCCCTCCACTGCTGCAGTCCTGTGCTGCAGCACCATGTGAGCCTGCGCTCAACTGCCTGGGCACACAGTGGGGCTCAGCCCAGGGGTTGTGGAATTTCTGCCCTGCCAGGCATGACTCCATGTGCACCACTCATGGCATAGGGCAGCCCTTGGCTTGGGAGCTGTCGGATCTCTCTGGAGACAGGGTTCGATGAATGCCTGCATCTCTCTGCCCTTCTCAAGGTGGACAAGGTAGAGGCCTTCAAGTACAGTCAGAGCACCAGGGACTGTCTGCATGCCAAGTATAACACCCACACCTGTGCCACTGTGGTAGGAGACCACGAGTGGGGTCACCTACAGATGGATGCTACCTCCCTCTACCTCCTCATGCTTGCACAAATGACGGCCTCAGGTAATGCTGGGGGCTGCCATTGCAGCTTTGAGTGTGCTGGTCTTCAGGCTCACCAGTCTCAGTTTGGGTGCAGCTTCCTGGGTGCCAAGCTGTTACAATGGCTTCCACAACCCCTACTGTTTTCTTATGCTCACAGTACCTGAGGTGGATTTGGGCCCCTTGATGTTGGTCTCTCCAAAAGCCCCTGTTTGTCTGAAGCCCCAGAACTGCTATAAGGGGTGGGAGTGGAGATGGAGTCAGCTAGGACATAGCTTCCATTGGGCAGCCATGCACTGGGGAGGCATCGTCCCTGGGTTACTGCAGCCCCATCCTGGGTATGCTTGTGGGCTTGGAGAGGCTAATGTGAATTCTTCCTCTGTTTTAGGCCTCCACATAATTCACAGCTTGGATGAAGTCAACTTTATCCAGAACCTTGTATTCTACATTGAAGCTGCCTACAAAACTGCGGTGGGTAGCATGTGCTGGGGAAGGGGGGTGTGCTCTGATGGTGGAGATACTGGACTGGTGTCTAGGAACAGCTGTGGGTTCCCCCTGAGCCACTCCAGCACCTTCTGGAAGCACCATGGATGTGTGGGATTCAAAAGCTTTCTGGGTGTGTTCTGAAACAGTGCCTGGTTCACAGGACTTTGGCATATGGGAGCGTGGGGACAAGACAAACCAGGGCATCACAGAGTTGAATGCCAGTTCTGTCGGCATGGCCAAGGTGAGCTGGGAAGAAATGCTGGCTGTTGGGATGAGGAGCACCAGTGGCCCTGAGCTGCTTTTTGGCAGGGCAGGCTGGGCATGTTTAACTGCTGAGGCGCAATGCCCCATGCAGTGATAGGTTCCTGGGGAGCAAGACTTCTTGTGCACTGGGATAAAACTGCCCTTCTAGCCTGAATTTTGCCTCAACTAGCAGTGAAAAGTTAATCGGGGGTGTGTGGCAGGAATGTCCTTTTTACGTCTGGAGATGTGGTCCCATTTTGACCAGAGATGTTCTGCAGCCAGAGCAGGGTTCAAATTCTTTCAAATTTGGGCAGTGCTTTACACACAGGGACTAGCATGGAGTGAGAGCTCTTAGAGATGAGCAGCATGGTGAAGGACATGCCTCTTTGGGTCTCACCCTGCTTGCAGGCTGCCCTGGAGGCACTGGATGAGCTGGATCTCTTTGGAGCCAAGGGAGGCCCACAGTCAGTGATACGGGTGCTGTCCGATGAGGTGCAGCACTGCCAGGTGAGACCCACGGAGGCATTACACTGTTGCAAGAGGAACTGTGATTCACACTGCTGTGTTTGCAGTGTGAATGATGCCTGGCCTGACAGCCAAACCACCTTTCCTTCCCCTTTCCCCAGTCCATCCTCCACTCAATGCTGCCCAGGGCCTCCACATCCAAGGAGGTGGATGCCAGTGTGCTCTCTGTCATCTCCTACCCGGCATTTGCTGTGGAGGACAGTGAGCTGGTGGAAATAACCAAGCAGGAGATTATCACCAAGCTGCAGGTGAGCATATCTGCCCTTGTGTGACTGTTCCCAGAAGACAGCTGCAGTCTGAACTGCTCTAGCCCTTTTTTTCCCAAAAACATGTTCTGTGGGGGGTTGTTGGAACATGTCCTCTCCCAGTCTCCATGACCTGTGGCAGGCATGTGCAAAGAAGCAGCCCTGTGTGCTGTGGACCCAGGCTGTGATTGTGGTACGTGAGTGCTAGGTGAGTGAAGGGAGGGGGTGTTTGGCTGAAGGAAATACACTGGCCCTGCTTCTGCATTGAAGGTACAGAATAACTCACACTTTGCCTCCTGCTCAGCAAATCTTTCCCTCCCTTCCAGGGGCGGTATGGCTGCTGCCGGTTCCTCCGGGATGGATACAGGACTCCCAAAGAGGTAAGTGTCCTCAGCCCTGCTGCCTGGCAGAACTTGACTGCCAAGCAGCAGCCCACCTGGATACAGCACAAAGGGTGTGTTGGGGAGCCCTGAGTAGCCCCAGGCAGTGTCGTGTGTCTCGGCAACGCTCCCCAAAATGCCAGAGTTCATTGGAGAAGTGGTACATCCCAGCCACGCCCATGGCCAGAGGCTGCCTCTGCCTGCATCCTGGGACCCAGTGGTGTGTCTTGTGTCTTTCTTAGGCTGGGAGAAGGTGGGACCAGTGCTCAGCGTGAGAGCCCTGCTGAGGTGGGCTCTCCCAGGGCTGCACCAGCCTTGAGCAAGGGCTAGATGCCTGGGGAGGTGACTACAGAGCTGCTGCCCAACAGCCTCATCTGGTAGCTCTGAAGGTCACAAAGCTGCTTCTGTCTCTCCTAGAACAGCAGTCAGCTTGGGTACTGACAGAATGGCCCTGGGAGCAAGTGGAGAGTTTGCTGATTTGGAAAAGGAAAATTTTATAAGCAACAGTCTCATTTGCTAACCACTGAACTAGGAGGGCTGGGAGGACATTTGAGTCCTGGTTCTCAGGAGGAGGAGAAGCCCTGTCAGTTTGAGGGGATCTTGTTACATGCCACCTGCCTTGATGTCACTAACAGGACCCCAAACGCCTCTACTATGAACCTGCTGAGCTGAAGCTGTTTGAGAACATTGAGTGTGAGTGGCCTCTCTTCTGGGCGTACTTGATGATTGATGGGATTTTCAGTGGAAACATGGAGCAGGTAAGAGAGGCAAGACCTGCTGGGCTAGTGGAAAAAGGTCCCTGGCAGGAGAGGTGTGCAGAAGAAGGATGCAAGGAACCATGGCTGGCAGTAGATTCCCTCTCATCTCTCCTCAGGTGCAGGAGTACCGGGAAGCCCTTGAGGGGGTTCTCATCAAGGGGAAAAATGGGGTACGCCTGCTGCCAGAGCTGTACAGTGTCCCACCAGATAAGGTGAGTGATCCTGAGCTATAGTGGTAAGCAGGAGTGTCTTACAGAATCACAGGATATTCTGGAACCCACAAGTGAAAAAGTCATGAAAGTCCAGCTACTGAAACTCCTGGTCTCATTACCAGATAATTAAGTTTTAAGTGCTTATTAAGCCAAATTGTTAGTGAGGGGGCACGTGTGGTGCACGGAAATCTCATGTATAAAAAGGTTGGCTTGGAGCTGTTACAAAACTGTGTTGGATAAAAACTTTTTTCTCCCAAAGCATTTCTTGCTCCCACACACGAGTTCTTTACTGACAGTCTGTTTGCTCGGATACTGAGTGCTCCAAGAGCTCAGGACAAGCACACCTGGGTTGAGTAAGTGGTGCTGAGCTCCAGTTCAGTGATGAGGGGATTTTTGTGGGCCTGGGCTAAGAGCAGTGGTCTCCTGATGCCCAGGTCATCCAGGAGAGATGTGCTCCTCAGCAGTATCAGAAAGCATCTCTGTGTGCTCCTGGGGCATGTCAGCCCTTCTAGTGGGATGGCCTGAGCTGAGAAACCAAACATGGTCTGAGCAGCTGCACTGTTGTCTGATACGGATGCCTGGGGCAGTCATGAGAGGAGGAATGTATCCAGGCTCTTTTGGATCTTCTGTGACAAATTCTGTTGTTGGGCCTTGTTTTAAGCCTTGAACTGTTGGACTTCAAGATGCAGTGAGGATGCTTCCTTCAGCATCCTGTGTCTGTGGGTCCCTTCTTGACCTCCTGGCTTGCCTTCCAGGTGGATGAAGAATACAGGAATCCACACACTGTGGACAGGATACCCATGGGCAAGCTGCCACACATGTGGGGACAGTCCCTCTACATCCTGGGTTGTCTGATGGCTGAGGTAGGGTCACCCTGGATGCTGGGGATGGCTGTGGGACCAGGCTCTGGGCTGTGAAGGTGCAAATGCTGCCACCTGCCATGGGGAAGTTGTCACCTCCATCCCTCAGGACCTCTTAAAGGTGGGTTGTCCGTAGGCATCACCCATTCTACCCTGCCCATAAAATGTTAATCTCTTTATACCTTTTTTCCCACAGGGGTTTCTAGCTCCCGGTGAAATAGATCCCCTCAACCGCCGTTTCGCGACTGTCCCTAAACCTGATGTGGTGGTCCAAGGTGAGGGAAAGGATCCAGTCCCAAACCCCTGAGCCTGGCAGGCAGGGGGAACTCTGGCTATGCGGAATTCACAGAGGTGGCTCTGGGGTGGCTCTGCTACTGGGTTGCTGCCAATAAACCCCAGTCTCAGCCCTGGCAAGGTGGGCAAAAGATGGGGTGCAAGTCTTTCCATTTCATCCTGTGTTGATCCACAAAACCATCATCCCGTGCAGCCTCCTCTGCAGAGAGGCTGAAAACTGTCTTCTACCACCTGATGGGGAGGACTTGTGTGTGTAGAGTGTTAGGAGGGGCAAAGCAGACTTCTGCAGTGGGAACTGGTTCCCAAGGGACCCCAGACAACTTCCTCTCTGTGGTGTGGTGCCTTGTATGTGTCCCTAAAGGCATGGGGCAGTGCTGTCACACCCTTGTGTCTCTGTTGCACTGAGAGTGTCTTCCATCCACAGTGTGTATCCTGGCTGAAACAGAGGGGATCAAGGCAATCCTGCAGAAGGAGGGCATTGAGGTGGAAACTGTGGCAGACGTCTACCCCATCAGAGTGCAGCCTGCTCGCATCCTCAGTCACATCTATGCCCGGCTGGGTGAGCTGGACTCCCTGCTCCAGCAGCAAAGGGGGTGCAGAGGGGGTCTGTCCCACCCCTGGCACTCCTGCTCGTAGACACTCATCCTGCTCTCTGCTTGACTGAGACAGGATTCTACTGTCCATTTCTAGGCCTGATAAAGCCACTGATGCCCAAGGGGAACAAGGTGGCAGACAGTGCTGTTCAGTGTGATTCTGACGAGGACAGAGCTTTGGCTTGCAGTTGCAAACGCTATAATTTGCACTTGGTGTGGGCAGGAGTTGTCTTCTGTTCCTGTTCTCAGATCTGGATGGGGGAGGCTAGCCAGACCCAAGGCCGTGTCCTCTGGCCATCCCTGGCAAAGAGAGCCCAAAGCTCAGGCAGTATGGCTGTTGCTGGTGGGTGGGCAGGGCTGAGTATGAAGGGAGGATGTGCTCACCTCTGCATGCTTGCTCCTTGATGCTGCAACCCCTCAGGCATAGGGTTTGTTTTGCTGGAGTCAAAGATTTAGCCTGGGCCAAAAGAGACACCTGATCTGCTGTGATTTAATTTGGCAGCTAATTTGGGCTACCAAAAGGCCAAATGTGACATGGGCAGGGGGAGCAGCCCGGCAGCTGCCAGAGCTGATAAGAAAGGGGTGATGCTCTTGCTGCACCATCCTGGGCTTTGGGAGTAATCCAGGAGCAATTGGAATGCTGATAGAGTTGTCAGCTTAGGGGGGCCAGCCTCATGCAGAGGGGCACCTCTAGCCCTGCTCCAGCTTCTGACATACCCAAAGACCAGAAGATGTGACACTGCAGAAGTCAGGACAGGCTGTATATCACTGTTTCAGCACGTCTTTACCCCTCTGGGCAGGTCTGGGGACAGAGAATCACTGTCCCATAGAGCTGTACCAGTTTGACACAGGATTCTGGGATATCCCAGCTACAAACCAGCATTTCCCTGTTGGCTGGTAGCAAGAGGCTTGCTGCTGCAGTCCCTTTCATGAGGAGGCTTGTACTAAAAACTCCTCTTCCTGCCCTCCCAGGCCGCAACAAGCAGATGTGCCTTACTGGACGGCCCTACCGGCATATGGGTGTCCTTGGGACCTCCAAGCTCTACAAAATCAGGAAGAGCATCTTTACCTTTACCCCACAGGTGAATGACATTGCACGGACTCATTCCTTGCTATTCTGTGATATGAAACTGGGCAGGAAGTTTCTTCAATGACTGGGTACTCGAGTTATTCTAAGGTGTGACCCAACACTCTGAACAGCCTGGGAGTGTGGAGTAATCCAACTCTGTGGCATGAGGTAGCACAGTTGGTGGTCCTGGCTGTGTGGATGCTGGGACAGTTTGAGCCTTTTAGTGATCAGTATTGGATGGAAATCTCTGCTCACTCTGACAAGGACACCAGAAGGAGGCTGATGGCAGGCCAGGGACATGTGTCCAGGGGACGAGCAGTGTTGCAAGCCTAGCACTTCGGGGAATGTGTATTCACTTGGAACAGGCACAGCATGGACTGGCTGTGTGGGGCTGGATGCTGCTGCTGCTGAGCTGTGGTGTTAGTTACGTCCTCATAGCTCTTAGTGGCCAGTAGCTGCCATGGGGATTGAGGGTCCCTTGCTAGGCTGTACTAGCACACCTGCTAAGTAAGGTGGGATGAGCCATTAGTGCAAAGTGGGTGCCCTCTGGGTGCACAGCGTGGCTAGCTTGACTGCGTGCCTGGGGGAAGACATGGAGGGTGCCATAAGGACTGGGGGACTACATGAAGGTCCAGTCATGTCTCTTGCTGTCCTCACAGTTCATAGACCAGCAGCAGTTCTACCTGGCTCTTGACAACAAGATGATTGTGGAGATGCTGAGGACAGACCTCTCCTACCTCTGCAGCCGCTGGAGGATGACTGGGCGACCAACCATCACCTTCCCCATCTCCCACACCATGCTCGGTATAGATACTCCAGCCTCACAAGGCGTTTGGCTAGAGCAGCCCTGGGAAATAGCTCTGCAGAAGGAAGGGAGTGGGCAGATATGTGACTGTCTCAGTAACAGGGACATGGTGAGGCTGAAGCAGCCAGTAGTGTCCTGTGAAGAGCTCACTGCTCAGAGGAGCCATGCTGAGTGGGCAGCTGGCCTGGCAGCTGGCAGGGTTGCCTGTCAGGCACTAGTGCCTGCAGCTCAAGGGCTGTTTGCTGGCACAGATGTATTCAGACTCCAGGCACATAGGCTTGTAGGAAGGCCTTTTGGGAGCAAGACCAAAAAAGTAATTTCTCTATAGAAGTGTTCTTGGTGCTCTTTCTGCATCTTGGCTCATCCCTACGACTGAGCACCTGCTAAAGGCTTTCCTAGTCAACAGAGAGGGCAAAACTTTGCCCCAGAAGGAGCAAAGGCACAGAGTAGAACTGGCTTGCCTGCAGCAGCTCGCAGCTTCCCTGTGAGCCTGGTGCAGGAAGGTGACTTTGATCTGCTTTAAGGCCTTTCTGTGTCTCCTTGAAATCTCCTTAATTTCTCGAACGTGCCTTTTGCTGTGGTGCCTCCTGCCCTCAACAGCAGCCCACTCCTCTGATTGCTCATGTGAAAGGCCAGAGACAGAGCAGGGGGCTGTTAGGTGCTGCTATCTGGTACTGCCTGCTTTAGCCCAGGGTCAAATTCAAGGAGCTTGGAGTGCATCCTGGCATGGTTTTCCTTGAATCCAGCCTGGACAGTCCAGAATTCCCCTTTTTGGGTGGTGCTTTTGGTACCACAGCCTGACCACATACCTCAGAGTAAAGGTCTGGCCATGATGCTTTGGGTGTCTGAATGCCCACTTGGTCCTGAGTTACTTTCTGGGAGCGAGTGTGAGCATGAGAGGCTGACTGCCTGTGCATCTTCCACACAGACGAAACCAGCAGCAGTGTGCATCCCACAGTGCTGGCGATGCTGCAGAAGCTACAGGATGGGTATTTCGGTGGTGCAAGGTGAGTGCAGTTTCCTGCAGCGCAGGAAGGAGAGGCCTGATGGGGCCTCCAAGAGCCTGGTTATGAGGATACCTGCTGGGCAGATCATAGGCTGTGGGGGAGCAAGCTGGGGAGGATACACTGGGGTGTGCTAGGCTATGAGCATGCCCTGTGGCTACAATCCCAACAGAGGACATGGAAGAGAGGGCATAGCTCTTCATGTCTTCAAACCCATGGCTGCAGGATTCCTCTAATAGCTTTTGGGCAGCCCTTCCATGCCCACCCATGGCTGAAAGAGTTGCAGGCAGCTAAAGTAGACACCAGTGTGTATATACTCCTGGTGAACATACCTGTCCCCATCAAAGGGCCTGCCCTGGAGCCAGGAGGTAAACCCAAGGGTATTGGCTCTCCTTTCCTCTCCATGTGACCGTGCTATCTCTTGCCCAGAATTCAGACTGGTAAATTGTCGGAGTTCCTGACAACGTCATGCCGAACACACCTCAGCTTTATGGACCCTGGGCCAGAGGGTAAGGTCTTTGCCAAAAGTTACAGGCTCAGCAGTGACAGCTTTGAAAAGCTAGATGCCAAGGAGTGGCTGCGTGGCTTGCAGGTAGCAGAGGATGGCAAGGGAAAACAGGCCAGTCACTGCTGTGGGGTGGCAAATGCCTAACTCACCCTTACAACCATAACACCCAACCTCCCTGCCAGCATACACTGCTGTGTTCTTGTGCTTGGGTTTTCACCATGTACCCATCTGGCCCTCTGTTGATCCTGTCTGGAATGAGTGGCTCTGACCTTTCATGAGTTGCTGTGTGGAGAAGAGATAAAGCGTTGACAGTCTGCCTCCACTTGGGAGATGTGGCTGAGAGTCTTTGATGTATAAATGGCAGTGCAGAAGGCGATAGCACAGTGACCAGGGTGGTGGGAAAGAGTCACCATGTCCCTCATTAATCTCTGTTTTTTCCCAAAGCCTTCGTCCCTCCCCTGGGCAGAGCTGCTCCCATGAGTGCCAAATTGAAGCCTTACTGCTATGTAGAGTACATGAGAATGCCTTGGCCCATCACAGCATGAGGGACCTCCCTTTGTGCTGGGACCATGGCAGGGTGCAAGTTTTGCTGTTCCCCTTGCAAGCAGGCCTGGGGACATCTTCTGTGTGACCTAGCACTGGTCATCATCAGTCTTCCCACTGTTTTACCTCTGCAGCTCCTGCAGCCAGTGAACACACTGCTGGCACTCTGAATGCGCATTTTTCTTGCCCTTCTCTCACTTCACCTGCAGCATCCTTACAGGCTGCATCAGGGTTTTTGTCCAAGGTGTCTCCTTCATCTCCCAGCTCCAGTGAGAGGATCTGCCCGGCCTTTCAACAGCATCTCAAAGATGCTAAATTTTAAGGTTTTCCTGTGGTCAGATGCTGCAGCCAGGCAGGTGAATGTTCTCAAGGGTGGCACTTAGAGGATTTTTCGAGCCTAGCCCTCAGGCACTGTCATGAGGCATTCCATCGAGGGGTGGAAAAGGGATGCCATGCTGCTTCAGGTGCAGGCAGCAGCTCATCTCCTAGGGCCAACACAGCTCTGAGTTTCAGAGCTGGAGAGCTGCGCAGCTTTGCCCTGGCCCACTGTAAGTGCATTGATATGTCTGTGTTTTATCTGGGGCAGCCCCTCACTTTTACCTCCTGACAGAGCAGAGACCTGGCCTCTGAGCACCCTCTTCTATGCTGCTGTTAGTGCATGGTGTCTTGTGGTGCTCCTGATGTGGTGTTGGGAGCTGCTTGGAGCTGGGCAAAGAGCAAGGCAGGACCAGTAACTCTTTCTGTAACTCCTACTTACAAATAACTGTTGCAAAACTCACCTTGTCTTGCTCCCTTGCTGGAGTCCTGCTTGGAAGATGCCCTTGCTGTGCTGGGGTGCTTGTTAGTGGCCTCTGCTTGGACAAGCTGCCTCTGGCTGTGCCTCCCCACTTCTTCCCTGGAGAGAAGCAGTGTGAGGGTTTTCCCGCAGGGTTTGAGTGGTACACTCCTGTCTTTGCACAGGCTTGGGTCAGAGGCATGCTGCATCCCCATTGCTTCCTTTGTCAAGGTGGGACACGGAGGGAGCCTCAGTTTGGGGCAGGCAGTGTCCCAGGCAGGAGTCATGCAGGAACAGGCATGCTTTGTGTGCCTGGCTGCCAGCACTGGCCCTACATTGTCACTTTGTACAGCCAGCAAAGCTTTGTCCCTGCTGAGGCATAGCTGGGAGCTCTCTGGGCCTTTGTGTGCCACAACTCAAAGTGGCTGAACTGCTGCTCTGCTGCCTTCCCTTCCAGAGGACACTGATGATGAGGTTGCTCAGTATCTGGATCACTTGCTGCAGAGCACGACTCCCCAGTCAAACCTGCCTCCCACCACCCAGCGAGGAGGGCTGAGCCGCTTCAGGGCTGCTGTCCACACCACCCGTGACCTCATGTCCCTGGCATCCAAGGCCAAGGACCTGCATGTCCAGAGTGAGTAACTCCAATACCCTCCACACCTTCCCATGAGTCCAGGGGTGAGGTTGAAGTGCTTTGGGAGCTTTCACAGCTGGACAATGCTGGGGTTCCCATGGATTGCAGAGGAATAAGCCTTTACCTAGGCAAAGGCACTTTATGTCCATCATGTTAGTGCTGGCCATGGAGTATCTTGGAGTTGGTGCCTGTGCAGCCCCATGGAAACTCAATAAAGAATGGCAGCTCCCTGCAGTGTTCCTCTGGGTGAACAGGGGCTGCTTCTCCCGTAGCCAACTTCTCTGCAAGGACTGCTGGGGGAGCAGTGTCAGTGCCTGAGGTAGTTTGGGGCACAGTAGTGATGATTGGGGCTGTATGCATCTCCTCCAACCTGTGGGTTATTTTTAGATGTTGGGATGTATGTCCCCAGCAGGATCTTCCAGGCATCGCAGCAGTCGGTCAAGCTGCTGAGTTCACCACACCAGCATGACTTGGATAGCAAGGTGAGCTTTGTCTCTCCCAGACTGAGCTATCCTTTCAGCTATAGCCAAAGTGTCCTTGCAGGATTGCTTGATGAGTCTTGTTTGATGAGGGGAAATATGCATGGGTGCATTTGTTGCAGTGTGCCGGTAGTGCTAATCAGCAGCATGGGTCTCCCTTCCCCCAGAGCCATGCACTCTACACAGAGATGAACTTGCCACGTGATGAGGATGGCAACGTGGACTGCAAGGCATTGGTGGACCAGCTGCGCCTCTGCCCCACGCTGCAGGAGCAAGCAGACATCCTTTACATGCTCCACATCCTCAAGTAGGATGATCTCTGTGTCCTAAGGCCTCACTGTGCATAGAGGGGTTTGGCACAGCCCAGGGGGCCTGCCAGGGAGCTGTGACAGGCAAATTCCTGGATATAATGCAGCACCTCCTTCACCTTCACAGAGGTCCTGAGTGGCACACGGGGCTCGATAGTGAGCCTGGCCCCACCGTCAGGGAGCTCCTCACTGAGCTGTATGTGCGGGTGGGGGAGACACGCCAGTGGGCCCTGATCCGCTACATCTCTGGCATCCTCAAGAAGAAGGTTGAAGCTCTGGATGAGGTAACAGCTGTAGAGCTAGCCTCTAGCAGGCTGAGGTCTGTCAGGGTGGAGGCAGCAGAGTGAGCAGGTGCTGCATCAGCTCTGTCTCCCTCTGCCTTGTGCTGAGCCCCCAAATCCTCAGCTGTTGACAGTGGCTGCCATTCTGTCCCCAGGCCTGTACTGACCTCCTGTCTCACCAGAAACACTTGACGGTGGGGCTACCCCCAGAGCCACGTGAGAAGACAATCTCCACGTGAGTGTGGCACCTCTCTCTCCCCAAGCATGCTGGGCTGGGTCTGGATGTGACCCCCTGCTGCTCTGGGGTCCATGGGCAGGAGTAGCCCTGGGTGGCTGTCCTCAGCCTATATCTCTCCTCTTGAGGCTGTACAGACTGGGGGTAGGCAGGGTTTGCTCTGCTGCCTCTCACCTGCTCTGCTGTTTGTCCACGCCCCCAGCCCGATCCCCTATGAGGAACTCGTTCGCCTTATTGATGAAGCCAGTGAGAAGAACCTCAGTGTGTCCGTCCTCACCCAGGTGAGGGGCCAGGGGGTCAGAGGACCCCGCAGCTGGGTGTCTGCCCTGGTGAACAGCAGTGAGGTGCTGTGCCTTTGCCCCTCCAGGAGATCATGGTGTACTTGGCCATGTACATACGCACTCAGCCTGCGCTGTTTGCCGAGATGTTCCGCATCCGCATTGGGCTCATCATCCAGGTGATGGCAACAGAGCTGGCACACTCCCTGCAGTGTTCAGGTACATGTGGCAGGGACAGCACCCTGGCTGGGGTAGGTGCTGTGATGCTTGGGGCTCTGTCAGCCAGAAAGGAGAACTGTTAAAAGTGGGCAACTCAGGTTAGAACAAGACCCTGCATGGAAGTGCCAGCGTCTGCAGCTGGATATGTTCTTGAGCAGCACAAAGAAGTGACTGCACTGCAGTCTCCATCCCAGCGTGTGTTGGGCTGACATGGGAAGAGTCCATTTTATAGGCAACACCTGGAGCTGGTGTATGTCCTTGCCAGATGAGCTCCTGTACCAGTGCTCCCCCTGCTCACAGAAATGTCCTAGGAGGACTGTGAGGCAGGCTACAAATCACAGTTCTCTTCTCTCCAGCTGAAGAAGCCACAGAGAACCTGATGAATCTCAGCCCTTCAGACATGAAGAACCTCCTCTACCACATCCTCTCTGGCAAGGAGTTTGGGGTGGAAAAGAGCGGTAAGTCCCAGCAGAGAGCATCTTGGGGCAAAGCTGAGTGCAGAGCACGGCCAGATCTATGTGTTCCTACCTGTGAGGGGTGTCCCTGTTCTCTCCCATGTTCAGCCCAGATACTTTAGTACTGGGGGTCCAGCAGGAAGCTCTGCTCTTCATAAGGACGGTGCTGAGTGATTTCTGGAATCAAGCCTGAATCTCATGGCTATTTGAGCTTTGCTTAGTTTGGCACTTGACCTGTTTGGGTCTGAATTGAAGCAGTTCTGTACTGCGCTCATGGATCTCTGATGCTGTCATGTTAGAGGGTCAGGTCCTGCAGAGGCACCAGTGCCTGGGCAGTGACGAGGTGTGGCCATGCTTTGGGTGATGTTGCCCACTCTAGACCTCTCTTCTCCACCAGTGCGTTCAGTGGACTCGTCGCTCACCACTGCTGTCTCCATCTGTGACATGGAAGCTGTCGGGGCCTCCAAGCCTGAGCGCACTGGCCTTGTCAGGCTGAAAAGTGAAATCAAACAGGTGAGGGCAGGTGGTGCAGGTCTTGTGGGTAAAAATCAGCTACAAACCAGGCAGAACTGGTGGAAGAGTGGGAGGCACAGATGCTTCCAGAAGCTAATTTTGTCTCCAGTCCTGCCCTGGGAGGAAAGCTAGGGTGAATCTGGTAGTGGGTAGGGGTTGCTCTGGCAGTTTAGGGGAAGCACAGGGGT
The DNA here is from genome assembly GCA_030060385.1 of Muscicapa striata striata. NCBI lineage: Eukaryota > Metazoa > Chordata > Aves > Passeriformes > Muscicapidae > Muscicapa > Muscicapa striata. The sequence continues at coordinate 3,438,487 of JAREIS010000114.1, forward strand.
GGGGAGGACCATGTTGTGTCCCAGGTGTGGCTGTTGACTTGGTGGGCATCTTCCAACAGCAGAACCTTCATTTCCTTCTTCTCTTGCAGCAATTGGATAAACGTAGGCAGTCTCTGCCTGGGAGTAAGGTGAAGCCTCCCTGAAGCCTCAGCTTTTGCCCCTCATGCCACGCACCAGGGCAGCTCCCCTGCATGCACAAGTCAATGAGCTTCCTCACCTGATGCAGTTGGCTTCCCCTCTAAGTGACTGCCATTACAGCCAGCTGGGAGCTGTGCTCAAATGCATTCTGTTATACCCACAAAATCTGCTGAGCAGGATGGCATGATGCTGCCAGTGCCATGACCAGTAGTGACTCTGCAGGACAGTTCACTGAATCCTGCCTGCAGCCTCCCCACCATTTTGTCTCTGGGGAAAGAGGCATCTGGTCAGCTACAAATACCAAAGACCTCCTCTTATGCCCGTATCCAGGAGGAGTTCTGACCTCTAGAAGGTGTCTTGTCATCAAAGAGATGGAGCTTGCTGGGCCAGGGTGATGCAGCAGAGTTAGGCCCAACTTGCTACAGTGTGAAACCTGACATCACAGATGGTTGTCTGGGGGCAATGACCTTCTGACTGGTCCTCCTGTCTGCTTGAGACTAAATCACTGCCCATACTAGTAACCAGCAGAGGAGTAGCAGTCCTATTCCTGTGTGCAGGCCCTCACAAACCCACTGCTGCTGCAGCCCTGGCATGTGCAGTCCTCTGCAGCTTTCCTTTCAATACTCCCTGTCTCCAGCCAACCTTGGCCCTGGGATAACTGTCCTGTGACCTGATCCTGATCTGTACTGCTGCTGCTCTGTTTGCTGTGACTGCTGCCTTGCTCTGGCATGGTCTCATTTCCATCTCTCCCTTTCTCCTTCAGCCGCTCAGTTTGCAGTCCAGGGACACCGACCTCAAGTCCTTTCTGGTAACCTGTGTTTGTTGGCTGCACACATGGGGTCTGTCCTGCTCGTGGTTGCAGGAAGGAGCTGTGCTCTGGGGGGGTGGTACAGGGAGCTGGGGCTGTAAGATGAACTTTGCTGGGGGCAGGGGTGGCAGCTCTGTCCTGGGAATGGGGCTGGAGAACCACAAACTCTTAAGCAGCAGCAGGCTGGGTTCCTGTGAGAGATTTAACTTTGCAGCAGTCTCTGTGGTTCTTGTTTTGTCTGCCCAGTCTGCTGGGCACACAGAGCTGCTGGGCAAGGACTCCTTTTCAAGCATGCTAGAAGACAGGGGCAGTAAGGACAGCCGGCAGGGCCAGTGGCAGCGGAGGCGCCGGCTGGATGGGGCCCTTAACCGTGTCCCTGTGGGCTTCTATCAGAAGGTCTGGAAGGTCCTGCAGAAGGTGAGCTAGACATCAGCTTGTGTCTCTCTATGCATGTGAGTCTCTGGTCCCAGGCACCAGTCTTGCCAGGGGGACTTAGACACTCAGGGCTGTTTCCTGACGTTGTGTAGATATGTGCTTCATAGACAAGGCCTGCAGCTGACCTTGAAAAGCTGGGGAAGACGTGCACTTGCCTTGTAGTCTTGTAGAACCTACCTCAGACTGCACCTTGCAGAGGGGAGCTGGGGTCTGCTCAGGTGCTTCGTGCATCAGGCAGACAGGGGCATGGCTGGAGCCACAGCTGAAGGTGCTCTGGGCACAGCCCATACTCAGCATGGTGAGCCAGGGAGCAGAGCCCCATGCAGGGGTGTTCTGGCTGATGCTGAACTGATGGGAAAGGAGTGATACTATATGGAGTCAGGAGGTGGAGCTGGGGTGTATGGGCAGCATGCACCACTGCTCAAGTGGGAGCAAGTTTGTGGGCTGGACCTATGTATCTTGGCATGGTGCTTCTCCAAGCCATAACCATGATCTCTCCTCCTTGTTCTGCAGTGCCATGGCCTCTCTGTGGAGGGCTTTGTTCTTCCCTCCTCGACAACCAGAGAGGTAGGAGGTTCATGGGAATGGGGCACATGGGTTGTTGTGTGCTGGTTGCCCTGGGTGATTGCCCAGCATAGCTCAGGAATTGAGCAGGTGATACAGTGCTCTAGGTACACTTCTTTCTACCCCCTCACAGATGACCCCAGGGGAAATGAAGTTTGCTGTGCATGTGGAGTCTGTCCTCAACCGTGTGCCCCAGCCAGAGTACAGGCAGCTCCTGGTGGAAGCTATCTTAGTGCTCACCATGCTTGTGGACATGGAGGTGCACACCATTGGTGGCATCATAGCTGTGGAAAAGATCTTGCACATAGCCAATGACCTCTTCTGTGAGGAGCAGGTAGGGGCCAGGCCTCACCCAGGGCTGCTGGCTACATTCCCCAGAGCTGTGCAGGGCTCACCCACTTGTAGAGCCCTGCCTGTTGTCCGCGTTGTGCTCATGGGGCACAGCAAAGCTGTAGTGTCTTCCTTCCACTGCTCATCATTGATGAGTGCACTCATTGTCACACTGAGTGCAACAGAGGATGCTTGGGATGGAAGCTGATCAGGGGATTGTCTTTATTCCTAACGATGCCTTTCTGCCTCCCTGTCCAAAATCCAGAAAGCCCTGGGCGCTGATGAGCACATGCTGGAGAGGGATCCTTCGACAGGCATCTGCAGCCTGCTGTATGACAGTGCACCGAGTGGCCGGTTTGGCACCATGACCTACCTGTCCAAGTCGGTGGCCTTGTATGTGTATGACTTTCTGCCCACAGATGGCTGCTCCATGCAGTAGCTCTTGCATTTCCTCACTGGGTTGTACGTGCTCTGGGATGTTTGTTTCATACAGCTTGTAAAGATGAACACTAGGTTAGTTTGCAAGGCAGCCTGTGTGGCCATCTCCTCCCAGCCCTTGCTTCTTGGTGGGTGAGCAGCCCTCTGAGGAACTCCACAGGACGTATGTGTCCTAAACTGACCTGTGCCTGTGTGGCCTGCAGAGCAAGGGGAAGGCTGAGCTTTGATGCATGCTTGTGTTAGAAGGTTCTGTCTGTGTGACTCCTCCTGAACCATTACCCCTGGAAGGACCTCTGAGGGAATTGGAAAGGGTCCCCTGACCAGACCTGTATGCTCAGCATTACAATGCTCTCTGACCAGCTCACACTCTCCCTGGCAAACCCAGCAGGTTTGCAGTTTTTAATGTCTTCTGTGCTGCTTTTTATTCTAAATCCGGCAGGATTTATGCTAGTGTAGGCTGGGGTTCTTGCTCTTCCTGCTGCTGATGGAAAAGTTTTGAGAGAAAAATAGGGGATGGTGCCTGAGCCTTTCTCCCAGCACATCCAAAATCAATATGCTCCAGCACAGCCACAGCTGTGCTGCTTGGAAACAGGCAGCCCCACCAGGTGTCCTGTATGCAGAGCTGGGGAGGCTCTGGTAGCCAGGATCCCTTTTACCTCCAAGCTGCTAGTACAGGGCTTCTGGCTGGCTGGGACATGCCAGTGGCAGCCCCTCTCTGCCATCTACTCTATCCCTGGCAGCCGTGCTAGTGGCCAAGTCACAGGTTCCTGAGTTCTTGTGCCCTGTGAAACAGCTCTGAGGTGGTTACTTGGTGTTACTTGTCTCCTGAGCTGGCAGGGTGACAGTGCCCATGCCATGTGCCAACACTGCGCTCTGCTCATGCAGCCTGTGGTGCTGGTGTGTGTGAGTGCAGGGGTGGCCGCCAGGCAAAAAATCGGCTGCTCCACTGTCGATAGGGCAGGTTCCAGAGCCAGATGTTCTCCTCTGTGTGTGCCTGTGTTTTCTGATATCCAGGTTAGTTTGGCCTCAAAGCCAGGTGGTCTCTTGGGGCAGCAGCTCTTCTGTACATGTGGCTGTGTGGAAGATAATGCTATGAAAAGCCAGTGTCCATAAAGGAGACAGAGGAGTCCTGCAGTTTTATCCAAATAAAGGGAGAGAGTCCACTGGCACATTATCCCGGGAGATATTCTCTCTCGAGGTTTCAGAGAGCACAGTCTCCTTTTATCTTAAACTCCCAGCCACATGTTGCCCTCATCCTTAACCCCATTTCCTGAGGTACTAGGAAGGTATGGCCTTCCCGAACCACCTACCACATATTCTCCCCTTGAGCCTGTCATTTCCCCTCAAAGTTCAGAAACTCAGGCTTGTGTGGACTCATTTGTCTGTTTCAGGAGTCAGACTGTCTGGGTTCTTTGACAAACCTGTGGCTTGAAGTTGGTAGAAACAATAAGACTCATTTCTAAGACGTTAACTCGCATATTCTCACCCATGGAATTGTTTATAAAGACGTTAGTGCACATCTTTCCTATAATGGCTCATCCCTCCCTGTGTGACCCCTGCTCCCGTCAGGGGAGCCTTGAAGGGCCCGAGCCCCTGCGCGTTGCCTCCCTCTGACGCGACAGACACGGTGGGAGCTGAGGGGGTTCGGGGCAGCCCGGGCACGGCCTGAGGTGCAGCTCCTCAACAGGGCGGGCGCCGCGTGGGGGGCTGCGGGCAGGCACAGGCCTTTTTAAATTAACATTCTTACAGAATAAACAACACCCCGAGCTGCGTGGGGGCCCCAATAAAAATGTCTCTAACACTAGCTGGTTGCCTGTTGTTACGCGGCCGGGCTGCGGGAAGGATAGCGGCAGGGCGGGCCTACAGCTCCCGGCACGCCGCGGGGCCGGAACTGCTGGGGCTGGCGCGCCCCGGCCGGCCGCGTTCGGCTCCTGCTCCCGGCGGAGCCGGCCCCGATGGCGGCCGTGCCGCCGCCGGTCTACGTATACAGCCCGGAGTACGTGGCCCTCTGCGACTCCCTCTGCAAAGTGCCCAAGCGGGTCAGCGCCGCGGTGGGGGTGAGGGGGCGCGGGGAGCACAGCGGTGAGCCCGGGCGCGGCGGTAGCAAAGGAGGAAGCGGGGGAAACGAGCGGCCCCGGCGGGAGGAGTGCGGGGTCAGAGCGGGGAGGGCCTGTCTGTGCGTTCACATCGCCCCCGGCGGCGCGGGCTCGGACACTGAAGCGACGCTTCCTTCCCCGGGAAGCCGTGCGCCTCTGCCCGGGACAGCGGAAAGGAAGGCCCTTTCACACGGCATGGGCACGGGCCGGAGATGGGACCCGGGCACGGAGAGTCGCTGCTGGGAGGAGTCTGAGCCACGCCTCGTCCCCGAATCCTTGGGCCCCCGGGTGCTGGCTGGCTCCTACTCTCACAGTCTTATTCTTCTCTTTAGGCCAGCATGGTGCATTCACTGATTGAAGCGTATTGCTTACTTGACCAGATGAAGTAAGTGCTCCCGTTTTTTGTGAAGGGATGTTTTATTCTCCACTAAGATTTGGGAGGTGCTGAGTAACTTCAGGTTTCACACTGTCACTGCTGGCGATATGATTGTAGGAGGCCCCATGGTGTGTATTTCCACTATTAAAGGAAAATGTTTGTTTTGCTACATGGACACGATTACGGTAATTGTGGCAGGCGTAATTCATTGTTACCCTCCTGGTCTGGTGGAGCACTTATAGCCTTGTGCCTTCTCTACAGTAGAGTGTGTCTCACACCCAAGCTTGGGGCTCTGAGCAGGGTGACAGCCTTGGTGCTGCTCCAGATGCACTGATGAGTCAGTGCTGATGTGGAGAGGGACCATGTTGTTTTGCTGTGTTGTCATTGACTTTTTGTGAGGTCTGCGTGCTGTTCAAGAGAGAAGACTGGATGAGATCTGGGGCAGAAAAGTGAGAGACCTCCTGCCTCATTCGGTTCTTGATGCTGGGGCATATGAAGGGAATAAAAAAAAAGAAAGAAATAGCTCAGCCCCTCTTGTGAAGCATCTCATAAAATCTTTTTAAAAATGTGCTTCAGCACAGCCAGAAGGTCCTTTTGAGACTTATTTTTTAAACTTTTTTTTTTTTTTTTTCCTTGGCAGACTGTGTTTGGGAAATGGCTGCAGGTATTCTTACGGATCAGACCTGAAGGACTGTTTGCCCTTGCATGGGGTGGGAAGCATCGGGGCCAGCCTGAAGCTGGGAGCTTCCTGTGTTCTTCCTGTAGCAGTGGAGCTGTGCTGCACTGCCTGCACTGCCCAGTTTTGGGGCGGGTTCAGTGTGTTGCAGGATTTGTTTAGGCACACTGCAAAGCACCCAGGCCCAGCAAGGTGCTGTGCAAGTTGCTGGGAACAGTGACAGTCTCTGCTTTGGTGCAGGTCACAGCATGCGAGAGGCATCGCGCAGCTCCTGATCCAGGCTGAGGTCCTGCCGCAGCTCTGTGCTGGGCCTGGGCATTTCCCTCCATTAGTTCTTCTGTAACCTGAATGTTGGATGTGCTGGAGATTGCACAAACTGAGAGAACATGCAGAAAAGGGAGAAAAAAACTTGAAGCAAAGGGAGAAGGTTAATGCAGACAGCACCTCCAGTTATTCTTCACTGCGGTGGCGACCACAGGCAGTGCCAAGCCAGGGGCAATGCCTACTCCAGCTCAGCTGGGTGGCTCTCTCACTGGAGTGATAGTCCAGTGCAAGAGAAAGAGGGAGTTTCATTTGCTTTTACAACAGTAACAGCCAAAAGAAGGCTCCTAGGGTAAAGGCTAAAGCTGGACATTCTAGCTGAACCCTGAAGCCTCTTGCCCTGATATGCTCCCTTCTTCCTCTCTGCCTAGGATAGTCAAGCCAAAAGTGGCCTCCATGGAGGAAATGGCAAGTTTCCACACAGATGCTTACCTGCAGCACCTGCAGAAGGTCAGTGAGGAGGGGGATGATGACCACCCGGAGTCTGTGGAGTATGGACTGGGTAAGGATACGCATCTTCAGCAAGAGATTAGTTGAGTGTCAGGGCCAGGATGCTTTTTGCTGGAGCTGCTGTTAGAGGGGTGAGTTCAGGGGGATGCTGGACTTGGTTTTGGAAGGAAACACTCTTTGACGGGGTATTGCTGAACCTCAGCAGTCATCTGACAGGCTGGCACTTTCCCTTGTGCCAGCTTTGCTGCTCTGTGCAACTTAGCCTTTCTCTTGCTGAGTGGGGCTGGTACCCTCTGCTGCTGCTCTGAGTCTCTGGAACAGAATAAAAGACCCTGACACTGCCTTAGGGCTGGAGCTGTGACTGGCTGCTGTAAGCCTGCTATGGGGAGGGCATGTGTGAACAGTGGCCTGGAGCTGTAGTGACCAGAGCAGCTGCTGTCTGTCTAGTGACTTACGTCTGGAGCAGAGAGCTCTTGCCCTCCTGGACCTGAGACAGCTTGAGCAATTCAGCAGGTAAAGCAGGTGAGGTGGCTATGGGCACCGTCTTGGTCTCAGGAATGGGAGGAGTGACCCAGAACTGAGGCAGAGGTGCAGATTCTGCACTGATGAGTGTCTCTTAGACTTTACATTCCTGAAGCTGCTCTGTCTACAGGAAGACAAGCAGCCCTGGTATCATGCTTTGTGGGCAACAGCTGCAGGGAGGCTGCTGTAGGACTAAGTGAAGATCATATTATAGATACAGACCTACAGCTTACCTAGGCTTGACTTGTTTGTGGATGTCTGTTTTTAGAGAAGAGGTATGTCAGTGACCATGCCAGGGCTTTTCTGGTCAAGTAGCCAGAGACCTGAAAACAGTTTTTTGTGAGATTGATGTGAGGGACCAGTAGGTTTGGCAAGCCAAGCACACAACTCAGAAGTTGGTTCAGGACACATTTTTTTAATGAACTGAGTGCAAAAAAACATTTGGATTGTTGCTTTTTGTGGTGGGTTGATTTTTGTGGTGTGGGTGGGTTTTTTTTGCCAGGTGTCCACCAAGATGCATTCTCTCTTCCCCCTCAACAGGGGGGAGAAAATACAGTGGAAAAGATCATGTTGAGATGTTAAAGCAACTCTACATAGGGAAATTAATTCATTTTATTCCAATTAATAATGGAGTAGGATAGTGAGAATTCAAAATTAAACTGAAATCACCATCTCCCTCATTCGCCTTTTTTCCCAGACTCAGCTTCACTAACAGTTCTTCTACTTTTCTCTCAAGCAGTGTAAGAGGACAGCAAATGGGGGTTGTGGTCAGTTCACGTGTCTCTACTGCTCCTTCCTCCTTGCTTTTGCCCTGCGTGTGGGTGGGGTCCCTCCCACAGGACACTGTCTTCCATGAACTTTTCCAGTGTGTGGGTCTTTCCTATGGGTAGCTGTTTTTCAAGAACTTCTCCAGCATGGATCCTCTGTGGGATCAGTTCTTCAGGAACAGGCTGCTCCAGGCTGGGTCAGTCTTGAAGCCTCAAACAAAAGGAATGTGCTTCCCCTGGAGGAAAAGGCCTGTTGTGTCTGACAGGCAGACTCTTACCTGGACTCCTACCTGCAGGTTACGACTGTCCAGCCACTGAAGGGATCTTCGAGTATGCAGCAGCCGTGGGAGGAGCCACCATCACTGCAGCCCAGTGCCTGCTGGATGGCAAGTGCAGGGTAGCAATTAACTGGCCTGGAGGGTGGCATCATGCAAAGAAGTAAGAAAACAATCTCTTCCCTTGTGTTTTCTCACCTGATGTCTGAACCCTGCTTCCTAGCTCCCAGCTTCCCTGTGAACCCTCAGGGTGCAATGATCCAGTTGGAAGAGAAAGCGAGGTGTGAGGGAAGGCAGGAGATAGAGAGGAAAGAAACAGAGGGCAGGGCAGAGGCCTGAGAGGAGGCAGGTCACTGCCCAGTGCTGGTGCTGTCACTCTCATGTGCTGCAGAGCAGGTCTGGGGCAGGTGTACTCACAGGTATCCTGGGATTCCTCGGTACATCGTTATCTCAGGAAGCTCAAGTGAGAATGCATTTTGTGAGGTCCATGGAGAAGCAGAGTGAAGAGACAAACAGTTGATGTCAATGCCAGCTTGGAACACAGTGGAAATATGGTGACATGTCCAAATTGTTGTATGCCTTTTGGGTTTCTTAAGAAGAGGTTTGAAACAGCGTAGGACTGACCTTGGGATTCCCCTGCTCCATGGGGGGCTGTTTTCTGTGAGCTCTAACATCTGTAATGATCTTCCAGCACAACAGGAGAGGAAGTGAAAATTCTGGCCCTGAATCCTGTGCTTCTGTAGTGGCGAAATAATTTGTTTCTGTCTCATTTTCCATGGAAGTATGTTTTGTTTAACTTATCCTCCCCATCTTCCAAACATGGGGCCTCTTTGCAATGTTGACAGGACACCACCCTTCCTTGTTCACAGCCAGCTGGTATTTGCAGTGCTGTTCTGTGTCCCTGGGGAGCCTCAGGAGTTCTCATGGGCCCTGTGTCTAACCCTGGCAGCTTGTACATGCATGTGCAGATGTCTTACTCTGGTGACTTTTCTGACCTGGCAGAGGAACTCTGGAGGTCTAACAGTGGTATGCAAGTGCCAACCATACCATCATCTCAGCCCGTTTTCTGGTGGGTGCTTGGCTGAAAATGGCTTCAGCTGCAGCTTGCTGTGAAAGGAGACTTGCACTTGGCAGAGCTGAGCTCTCGCTCTTTGCAGAACCAATGGCTTTTGGGAAATCTCTTCTTCTGTCTGGATTGCATGGCTTAAAAAATGCCTGTAATGAAAAAAGTCTTAACAATGTTGCTGCTGCTGAGCTATTAGCACTGTTCTGGGAAGCAAAGAGTCTGTTTTAAAAAAAGGCGTTTAATACTCACTGATCCCAAAGGAGTCTTCCCAGTCTCCCCAGTAAGTTGGTGCGTGGTGCTTCAGGGTTGATGCCAGCCCAGTGCAAAGGTCCAGCCAGACTGACACCGAACTGCAGGTGCTTGGTTCTAGGACCTGTGTCCTAGTAAAATACATTCTTTTTGTTAAAAAACATCTGCTGTCTGGTGGTTTAGTTGCTTTCCAGGGTCTTAAAGGTAGGAGTGACTTAGGGCTTTGGAAGCTCTTGGTTCAGAGGATGCCTTTGGGGTTGAGGGTAAGATGCTGAGGAAGTGCCTTTTCTCAAGCCAGCCTAACCCTCCCTTCTGGCAGTGACACTCAGAGTTTTGCTGGGTGGGTTTAGGGCAGCACGGGGGATCCCAAGTGCTGAGCTGCAGCTTGGACACTGCTCTGCTTTTGACTGAACTGTTGTTCTGCTCTGATTGGCCTTGAGTTTCAGAGGTGTGTGTTACAGCATGGAGAGAGTGCCCCAAGACATGGAATAGTTCACTTTCTTTCCTTGTGGGCTGTGAGGGAGGGGGAGAAGTACATAATCATAGTTGAGCCAGATATTCAGGATACCTGTTAACACCTCCATTTTCAGCATTACTGTAAATGAACAGTCACTGGGAAACACCTGTGCTCCACAGCACTTGCAGAGAGTGAAAGCAAGTGTGCTTCTGCCAGCCCTGGCTTGCTCTTCACTGTTCCCAGCTGTTGCTGAGCAGAAATGTCAGGGAAAATGAGCTGAGTGCTGTGACTGGAAGTCAATAGGAATTTCCCAGAGGAAATTCCTCCATCTTTTATCCTGATATAATTTGTGGAGAAGGGATTTGGGTACTCCTATTGCAAAGTATAAAGCTTTGCTTTAAAATAGCTGTCCAGGACAGTTTTAAGAATGCGTGTAGACTGGTGCTAAGTGGTGATGGGGACTTGACTTTGGAATGAGGCTGGAGTAGAGGTCAGGAAGCTTTCTTGCTCCTTTGATGCCAGCAAGTAAGCTGTCCGTGATGAATGTCAGTGATAAATCTTTCCATGGTATAGCTGTCCTCTGTTTAGCTGCTTGGACTCTCTCCTGGCTGAGCCCAGGAGCTGTATCATGAGGGACTGCATGTGCGACATCCCATTTGCATTTTCCTGGGAAGAGAAAGGAGTGAGTTACTTTGGGAACAGGCTTAACCTTCATAGCCTGAGACTTTAGAACAGTAGGAGAATCCTGTGACTGCCTTGGACCTGCCTTTCACTGTCAGGACCTTCTCAGGAGCTATGACCCAGACAGCAGGGTTGAAGTGGCTGCCTGTCTATGCCTGTCCAGAACTCACAGGAAAATGGCCAAGAGAACTGTCCTCTTGCCTCAGAGAGAGAATGGATTTCAGTTGAGTGGCTCTGAACTTTTTAAAAATGTCTCAGGTGCAGAAAGCTAGCATTTTATTTGTTCAACAGTGCAGTGATCAGAGGTACCCCCCACAGGCCAGGATCTCTCTGCAGCAGAGCCCAGAGCTGAGAAGCAGTTGGCGCAAGCAGTCGTGTTCTCTGTGCTTCCCAGTCATGCTTTGAGTTGCTCCTGACCCATCTCTTGGTCACTGCTGGGCCTTGGCTGAGTTTTTGTACTCCTCTATGCCCCTGTGAGGTGGACACTTGCAAAGTCAAAATGAGAATGCTGGGATCAGTGGTGATTACATTGGCAATATTCAGTGTCACAGACATTGTTTTCACAGGGATGAAGCTTCTGGCTTCTGTTACCTGAATGACGCTGTCTTGGGGATCCTGCGGCTGCGCCAGAAATTTGACCGTGTCCTTTATATTGATTTGGATTTGCATCATGGGGATGGTAAGACCCAGCAAAGACTGCAAACAGCACAGCTGCACAGAATCAGGGACGGATGGGAGAAGTCAAGGCCTGTCTGCACAGCAGGGCTTTACTTGCTGCAACAGCCATGGCTTTGGCTCCTTTTGGTGCAGTTGAGTTCCCTCATTCCATTTCTGCCTTGTCCTACTTTACAGACGTGCCCTATGCTACTCTTCAGAACTCTCTTGAGGGTCTGGGCAGAAATCTTATACCTAAAGCAACAGATAATATGTCTCAGTCTCTCATCCTGGCAGAGCAGTTGCTGACAGGGTTTAATTGTTTAAGGGTCCATTGCAAGGGAGAAGCAGCTGGTAGCAAACAGTGCTTTTAAAAGAAGGCTTGATGCTGTAAATCTAGAGCCAGAGCTGGCCATACCAAAACTGCTCCCTCCTTCAGGGACATTATTTCTACACCATTTAATATTTCCTGCTCTTCTAAATTTAATGATGTGTTTCATTTTGTTCCATTTTCTCCCTGCATTTGGTTTCTGTTAAGTTTCCTATTACTTCTTTTTTCCCTCTCCACGCCCACTATTTTAATGTGTCTTTAAGGAAAAGGCATGTTGAACCACAGCAGCATTGAGAAAAAGCAAGAGAGCCCAGTAGCACTGGTTCTAATCAGAGCCAAGCTCTGGCCAAGGCAACCCTGCTCGGATCCCTCTCCCAGCTTCGCAGGCCTAGCAGCACAGGCAAGTGCTGCTACCGTGGGTAGTGCCATGAGATACTGAGATCCACTCATTACTGGTTAGCATGAGACCTGCCAGATTCATAGCAGTTGTGATCTTTGCTGCAGTTGAACTCCAGTCTCTGTGGATAGAGGATATATTTATTGAGCCACATCTGTATTTCTGCTTTGTTCATGCTGCTCCTTCTCTGCTTGCTGCCCTGTGTGTATCAAGCAACTCTGTGTGTTCAGACTCCGTCATTTATATAAATGATGCATGAAAGATTTTTTTCCCTTTCCTAATAGGAGTTGAGGATGCCTTTAGTTTCACCTCGAAAGTCATGACTGTTTCTCTGCACAAATTTTCACCAGGATTTTTCCCAGGCAAGTTGAACTTGTGAGGTTTGTGCTTATTTGATTCACATGTCACTGGTGAGGCCTCCGTAAAGACAAGTTCTATCCCTGCTATCTAGCTGATATGTCTTGCTGCCTCTTCTCTCGACCCAAGAGAAGGAAAAGAGGGGGCATGTTTGGCATTTCCCCCTTTCTGGTTTAGCTGAGCTCTAGGCAGAGCGCCTTTGATGCTGCGTGGCAGAATTGGGTGAAGGAGAGAACTGGGTCCCTCCACCCCGCCTTTCGTGGTGGTGGCAAGTGGACTTCTCCATAAGCGTGCCATAAGCGTGGCTCTCAGCTTGCCTTTGAGACACCCCACAGATCTCTTGCTGCTGCTCTGCTTTCCCTCCTAATTGGGGTGTTTGTCTTTGCAGGCACTGGTGATGTGACAGATGTTGGCCTGGGAAAAGGTCGCTATTACAGCGTGAATGTACCCATTCAAGATGGCATTCGGGATGAAAAATATTACCAGATCTGTGAATCGTAAGCCCTCTTGCTCCGATACAGCTGACTTGGATGGGATCTTTGAGAATAAGATACTACACAGCTTAGTATTTTAAATTACAATCCTTTCTTTAGGCTTGTCCCTTCCCCTGTTGCAGCCTTTGATTACAATGAACATGGACCGTAAGCTCTCAGAGGTATTGTCTGAATCCTTAAGCAAACTGAATATACAGAGACATTGTGGGTGGCTGGAGGGGTCTCTGCCAGAGGTCAGCCTATCTCCTTAGATACACCTCCACAGTTTATCTGAGGAGAGACTGAGAGGGAACAGGTATTTTTTAGCTGTGGACTTAGGGCTAGATGTTTTTTCTTCGAGTAAGTGCTCTGAATTCTGACTGTGGGACATATACTTGGGGCTTAGCTAAAAGCGTTTTCCTAGCACCTTCTGTCTGCTGGAAGAATGAAAGGCTGAAGGCTAAATATCTGACAGTGACAGAGCTGCCTCCTGGCAGTCCCCTCTGTCTCAGCTGATGGTGGACCTTACAAGCTGTTGTCCATGTCAAAACTAGGCTGCGGGGCTTGTTCTTTTCCAGGGGAGAGGAGTCTCAGTGCAGGACATGGTAGCATGTCCACCTCTAACATTTGAGGGCTGAAACCTCTCTAAACTTGTAGGCCAATAGGGCAGTCACGTGCGGGCCATGCCTCCTGCTGCCTTACTGGTGCTTGCCATTGCTGGGGCAGAGCAGCCTTCTTTGTGCCGGAGAACATGCTTCTGAAAGGCAGCTCTAGGGGCTGAGACAGGTCAGGAACCCACTCAGGAGGAGCCTGTTGCATGCATTCACAGCTGAAGGACATCATAATCTACCATAGGTTTCAAGCTGTGTATAGCTAAAGCTTCTGCAAAGAGACTTAGAGATCTCTTTTGAGTTCTGTCCAGGCTGGGAGGCAGTCCCTGGCATGACTGTGGATGTCTCATCCAGCTGTTGTTTCAGGGTGATTGCCTGTACTTCCCAAAACCACGATGGGCTTGAAGCATGAAGCTCTGTCCAGTGCAGGTTTTTGCAGGCTCACTACACCCCACACAGAGCTTTTCCTCGCAGTTTTGCCTCAAGAGCCATATACGAGAGAGGAGAGTAAGATCCTAGCCAAAGCCTTCCTCTGTTTCTCTTGTCCTCTCCTGGTGAGAGGTGTCTGAGAGTTCAGGATTGTTGTTTTGCCAGATTTCCACAATGACTTTCACAGGGCAAAAAGGCTCCTGTATTGTCCTGCAGCCAAAAGGCAGACAGTGAGTATGCATCATTTATATAAATGACGGAGTCTGAACACACAGAGTTGCTTGATACACACAGGGCAGCAAGCAGAGAAGGAGCAGCATGAGCAAAGCAATACAGAGTTTGATGCTACCACTAAACTGGTGAGGACTAGATCCCCCTCTACCATGTTATCAGTGGTATTTTTGTGTTTATCAGCCTTTTGATAAGTGCTCTGAGAGCTAAACTTGCTGTAGAGGTAGAAGGCTAACTAGGAACAGAGGTAGTGTAACTGGTATGCATTGGGTGGAAGCAGAGAATGCAGAAACCCTGAGGCATTGGTGGATCTGAAGGACAGGGCCATGCCACCAGCATTCCTCTGAGCTGTGCTGGCATTAACTGGACTGCTCCTCCTCTCCCCAGAGTGCTGGAGGAGGTGTATGCTGCCTTCAACCCCGATGCAGTTGTGCTGCAGCTGGGGGCAGACACCATTGCTGGAGACCCCATGTGCTCTTTCAACATGACACCCGAGGGAGTGGGCAAGTGCCTCAAGTATGTCCTGCAGTGGCAGCTGGCAACTCTTGTCCTGGGAGGAGGTGAGTGCATCCTGCTGTTCTGAGAGAAACATGTTTGAGGGAGAAGGAAAAAAAGCAGGGAAAAAGCCCCACAACAACCAGTGCAAGCAAATAGAAGGGGATATTGAAAGATATGGTTTCTCTGTCTTGTCAAAGCACTTTTCTCCTTTTACTATTCTAGTTATCTTTTCTGGAAAAAAAAGTTACCTGAGTCTCTTGCAGGATTGCTTTCAGCTAAGGTTTCTCCTTGTGGGCTCATGTTCCATTACTGTGTAGGTAACCATTTCCTGCTCACTGTGAAATCTCATTTTCATGTAAAGCAGTTGCAAGTTGTAGTGATGAGTTTCACATTTGTCCTCTCAAACATGACGGTGCTGTAGAGCTCACCAGCGTATGGCTGGACATGTGTATTTTGCTTTACAGGTCAAAGGCTGGTATTAAAAAGCAGGAAGCCCCCATTTCTGCTGCAGCCTCCTCCTTGTGAATGCCTCTCCTTTTTGCCAGTAGAGAGTCCAGTGCATGGGGCTGGGAGCTCATCCTGGGTCTGAGATGGTGGCTGGAGGACCAGCCTCTGCCACACTGGATGTAACTGGGCTTCAGTTTGAGTGGTCGGCTCTTGCATACACTGTCATTCAGACCTGGCCTTGTGTAGCCAGCAGGTGCAAAAGGCAGATTTTGGGCATGGCTTGAGTGGATGAAGTAAGCTGAATTCATGTAAACTGCACACAGTGGCCTCATGATTTGTTCCTTCCACTTAATCTCTTTTTCTCTTTTTCCCTTTCCCCGCTCTTCCTCCTCAAAATTCCAATTCTTGCTGGAAACAGGAGGTTACAACCTTGCCAACACAGCCCGCTGCTGGACATACTTGACTGGGGTCATCCTTGGGAGAACACTGTCCTCTGAGATCCCTGATCATGAGGTAACACTTTGAAAAACTCTCCCTTCTCCTTGCAGAAGAGCCAGTTGTTCTGCCTAATCCACACACCATCCTTGCCACTCAGTCCTGTTTTGTGAAGATACTTCCGTAACAAAACTGCACTGACCTAGCAGCATGATGGGTGCTTGTGCCCAGAAACAGAGGTTGTCTGCAGCTTTCTGTGAGGGGTCTCATGTGCCAATAAATTCCAATCTCAGATAGTTACAGAGAGGATGGGCAGGAGGAGTCCCTTGTTTGCTCAAAGAGCTCTTTGGGATGTGCCTTTGTGGAGACCCTCTTTAAAGCTACATGCCTTTTGCCTTTCTCAAGGCTTAATTTTTTTTTTTCAGCTGCAGTTTGAGTGGCCACAGTTCCTGTTGCTCTGCTTTCCTCCTCCTCCCCCTGAGGGTTCTGTCAGCAGTGTCCTGTAAAGAGTGGCCAGGGCCCAGCACACTCCAATAAGTTGCTCCTCTCTGGAGCTGACATAGCTCTCACCATGCAAATACTCTGTCTCTCTGTCAGGGTCTCCTGTAGTTGTACAGGGGTGAACTTCCAAGCCAATGGAGCAGAGAATTTACCCCAGAAATTGGCTCATTTTCTTACACATTCTATGCCACTCATGACTATCTACCCTTGGGGCAGATCTTTTGAATGACCTTCCTAGAAATCTCTAAGCATGATGTGGACTTCACTGACTCTAAACATGGTATAAACTGTATTGAGGACATGCAGATAAGAGGCATAACAACAAGAACATGCTTTCTGTAACATCCAAAGGGAATTCAAAATTCTCAAAAGCTGATGTAACAGGCCTGAAGGAGGAAGAGAGAGTGACAAGCTGAGGAAAATAATCCTCTCCTGTTTCCCCTTCAGGCTGAGTACTATTATTAATGGATTACCTAAGAGCGCCCAAGGTAAGGGTAGGAGAGGAACACAGAATACACATCACCAATGACCTTCGTTGCCCTTGTTATCATTTCATAAACTAATATCACACAGTACAGCAACAAAGCAATCCTAATCCCTCTCCCTGCTCTGAAAAATATCATCACATGGAACATATACGGTAACCCATATGTACCATACCTACATGAACAGACCAAACAACATTGTGACCAGTGGCTCTGTACCTAATATGAACAAATGCTTAGAATCAAATTTGTTTCCAGCCCAGTCTGGGCAGATCTGTTGTTATGTCAACCGTTTGTGCCCGACACTGGGCACCAGTTTAGGTTGTCTAAGGAATGGTATTCTCCAATTTAGTGCTTCTGCTAAGAGCATGCACTGTTCCCCCTGTCCTGTCTAATTGGAGGCACAAAGGGTAAAGATCACAGTTGAAATAAGAACAATTTACTGAACAGTAACAGCAACAGCAACAATACTAATGACAAGAAAAGAAACAGTTCACACAGAAACACCCCTGCCCCCTGACAATAGACAATACTGCACAGCTCCCTCTGCCACATTATTTCAGCTGGAAGAAATCCCTTCTGTCTGGAAGAGTCCCTTTCCCCTGCCCTCAGCAGTGACATGAGGTGGTGTAGAATAACCTCCATGTCCTGGCCATGCCTCCTCCCAGCTACTGCAAAAAACTGACCCTGGCTTGGCTAGAATCATGACACAACGGCTGTCAGTAACCTGTGATTCTGCGTTAGCGCGTCAACCCAAGTGCTGCAGATGTCCTGCACACTATCTGAGAACTTAGCCAGGATAGACACAGTATCCTTGCAGCACACTGATTTTTCCTTTCCCAAGTGTTTCACATGTCAGTGCAATGTTCAGCAAGGTGGGAGGTGAACGGTAGGATATGTGATCACAGCACTTGGAATTTAATAATAAAAAATCCCATTTGCAGGTAACTATGTGTAAAATGAGTGCCAAATAAAGCACTGGGATAGACTTTTGACTGCCACACTGGGCTCTGCTTCCCATCCGTTGAACTGGGAA
This sequence comes from Muscicapa striata striata, assembly GCA_030060385.1. Classification (NCBI taxonomy): domain Eukaryota; kingdom Metazoa; phylum Chordata; class Aves; order Passeriformes; family Muscicapidae; genus Muscicapa; species Muscicapa striata. Next base: position 3,456,021 of record JAREIS010000114.1, read on the forward strand.
GCGGTTGAAAACTCCAGGTGGACACAGACACTGCTGAAGTACCACCCTGATGTAGTGAAGCTGTATGTGGCCCTTAGGTGGAGAAATGGTTTTTTGTCTTTTTACAAACAGGTACCCATGGGGAGTCCTCCCTCTAGCTTCAGCTTTCAGAGACCTCTCTGCTGACTTTCCTCTTTCCTGCAGTTCTTCACAGAGTATGGTCCTGATTATGTGCTGGGAGATCACACCAAGCTGCAGACCAGACCGCAACGAGACACAGAGAATTCAAGAAATTCTGAATTCTATCAAAGGTGAGTGTTGTCCAAACCAACACTGTTTCAGGCTCACAGGTTTTTTTAGAGGGGGCTTCAGAAGAACTCATTGGAATCCTTCTCACTGACTGGAAAGATGAACCACATTCACTTGGCTGCTCATTAGTGCAGTGTCATTTGCTTCCCACATCCCTTGGGATTTTCAGGGTTGATGGGATCAGAGTTGTGGGTCCGTATAGCAAAAGTTGCCATTGCCTTTGCTCTGGCTGGGCAGGGGAGCATGGGGCCTTGTCGTTGCTGGAATCACAGGTTCTAAGGGACTTCAAATATCATCTGGTCCAAACTTTCATAGGAAGAGGAGCATAGACAAGATTATCTAGCAACCTGTCCAGTCACATCCTGAAAACTTGTCACAGTGGGGCCTCTACCAAATCCCTGGGGAGTTTCTTGCAGTGATTGATTGTTCTCACTGTAAAAAAAAAAACAAAAAAACTTAAGGTGAAACCTCTCCTGGTGCAACTCTCACCTGTTGTCCCTTGTCCTCTCCATGTGGCTCCTTGTGAAGAGAGAGCAGTGTTGCAGTGTGCTGATGTTAGAAGTAGGGTAGATGCCTCTAGATGTCCATTCCCAAGAACAAGCCAATCCTAGGGAGAGGACTTCCCCTCCTTTGGGACCTGTCCAAGACGGTAGGAGGAACAGCATCACTCCAGAGCTGGAAGGGAGGGCTGTGCACTCCTGTGTATGAGTCCAGCCTGAAAGAAGGACGAGGCAGCAGAGAGTGAGCATGTGCCTTTTGGATGCTCGGATGTCCACAAATCTTGAAACAGCATTCAGCATTGTGAAGGCAGAGGCGGCAGGGTCCCCTGTGGTAATTTCCAAAGCTTGGCTCAAACAAGGGCAGCAGCCTTAGCAAAGGGATTGAGAGGTCAGCAGGAACTGAGATCTGTGCTGAGGCTGGAATTCCCATATCATAGCCCATTAGGCATGGGAGTAGCCCCCCTTGCCAGGTCACTCCACCAGGCTAAAATATCAGTGGAAATAACCCTTTTCTTCCTTTTATTTGCAGGGAATCTGAAGCATGTTGTTTAGCAGAAAAGGCAGGCTCAGGCAAGAGCATTTCATGTGGAGAAGACAGTATATTTATGTGAACAACTGGTGGCTGCAGGGAAACTTTTGAAGAAAGTACGGTTGGTTGGTTGGTTGGTTGGTTAAGTTTTTTTTCCTCTTTAAAGAAGAAAAGCTGCTGCATGCCACAAGCACCATGGCTCTCCGCAGTCAGGAGTGTGGGCCCTCCAGCCACAGCCTTCCAGTGCTGGCAGAGCCTCCCCTGCTCCTTTCTCTTTCCTTTTTTAACACCACAGTTTGTTCTCACAACTGCTTTTAAATGTATTTTAAGAGAGGGGCTGCTCAGAGCTGTGAGCCCTCCCCAGCTGGAGCCCAGTGCTGTGTTACCTGTCTGGCAGGGCCACAGCCTCAGAGCTGCCCACTCGTGAAGTACAGCCTGAGGGCTACCCTGGGGCACCACAGGTTGTCTCTCTTACCCACAAAAACGCCACAGTGTTTTTAACTGAGAATTTTTAAAAAATAAAATACTTGACATATTCCTCCAGCCCCTTCCTTTCTTCTTCAACCACCCTGCACACCCTTCCCCCCCCCAAACACACACACTACAGAGCCATTTGTGAGCTGAAATTCTGTGCAGAGGAGCCGGACCCTGGGGAGCCTCTCAAGAGTGTCGAGGGAGATGTAGGGCATTGTGGCAGCTCCTGTCCTGGGAGATCTTGGATGAATTTCCAGATGCTTTGGTGCCCCATGACAGCTGCCGCAAGATGTCTCAAGGGAACAAGTATACAGGTATCTGGGGCAGATCTCTCTCAGTGCCAGGGGCCATGGAGCCTGGCCTCTGCTGCCCTTGTCCCCTCATTCTCCTGGCCCATGGCGTTTTTATTATGCTGGGTTTTTTAAAGATGTCCAGTCACTGTGGGAAAGCATATTTCCTGTGGCTTTAATTAGATTATGCTGGAAGAAACAGGAAGACAAAAGGGTTCCCAGCCTGGCCTTGGCTCTTTGTTTTGCTCTGTTGTTTTTCACTGCAGATTGAAACAACAGGAAATCTGGTGTGGAGATAGGTGAGCAGGATGTGGCTCCCATGACTCCTGACCCCTTGCCTACTTCCATGTACCCCTGACACCTGCTGTGGTGTGACCAGTCTTGTGAGGTATCAGCTGGCAGAAGGCTGGTGCAGCCACTGCCTCAGCAAAGGATCCCATTGCCTAGGGGAGATGTCAGGCTTGGGGACTGCCCATTCAGGCAAAAAGGTGAGGAATGAGAGAGTAGAGAAGCTGGCCAGCTGCTGCCTCTGACCCACCTCAGGGCCCCATGTGCTCTGTCTCCACAGCAGGCAGACTGCTGTGGGAGCTGTTTCAGGAACACAGCTGGGAAAATAAACAATAGGAAACCCCACAAGTGTCAAGTGTTGTGGCTTTAGATGAGTTGCCTCTTGGGTGGAAATCCCTACATTCCCCATGCAGAGGGGGATATGCCCGCCCTGCCGCCCACACAAGCGCGGGGTAAGCCGGGGCGCCTCTGCAGTTCCCTGCCTGTCTGGGTACGTCGCTGGACCCCAGCCGCCCGGGACAGCCCGCGCCCCTCTGATTGCTGCCGTGTCCTATCAGACGCCGGAGATGAGCTGTTTACACTCCTCTCCCTCCCCGGGGCACGAAGGGCCTCACGGTGGTGGCGATCCTGCGCTTCTGCTCCTTCGGGGCTGAGGAGGTGCCGGCGGCGGGGCCTGCTCCTCGCCTCTGTGACCCTCTCGGGCAGGTCCCTCCTTCTGGCCAGCTTGTGCCTGCAGAAGCTCCACATCCAGAGCTGCCTCACGGGGAGAGCCCGGAGCCCCTCGGAGCTCGGCTCGCCGCTCGCCTGGGGCTCGGGGAGCCGCTGCCTCCAGGCCGCTGGCCCCGGTGTTCGGGCGCTGGTGGTGGAGCTTGGCCTCAACAGGACAGACGAGCTGCCGGAGCTCTGGCTCGGTCACCACGAGCTCGACTCCCTGTCGGGCCTGCCGGCCCGCTCCTGAGGCTGGAGCGCGGCTGGGGCGGCTCCCACCTCAACCCCGCGGTGAGCAGCGTCCCGGCCGCCCCAAGTGCCGGCGGTGCGGGCGCAGGCAGCGCTCGGAACCCGGCCGAGCGCGACAAGGGGCGGGAGGAGCAGCTTGGGCCGCGCTGCCTGTCCCAAAACGCGCAGGCAAGGATCTCGAGCTGCATTGCAGTAACATCTGGAAGGATCGTTGTTCCGTCGCCTGTGACCCTTGTCCATTTTGGCGAAGAACTTTGTGTGAAGCAGCCCTTGATGGAAGGAGGGTGGGCGCCCCGCAGCTCCAGTGCGTCTTCTCGGCTTATGATGTTCTCATCCTGTTGTTGAAAATCATACAACTTTCTTAGTAACTTTTCTAATTAAAATTTCTAACTAATTGTTTTAATAAATCACGAACGGTGTAATTTTTCACCGTAGCCAAGCACTTAGCAAGGTTTGTCATAAGCTGCTATTGTGGGAACACAGGTCGGGAAAATTACTAAAACTTTTAAGCTTTGCTAAACCAACCTTGATATGCTTCATTGGACTAAGCATGGGAGAGATATATTGCTGAAACTGGACACACGGAATACAGAATTTATAGACTACAAGGACATTTTGCAGAACCCAGAGATAAAGAAACGAACAAAGACAATTCAGCAATTGTCTTACCTGGGAAAAAAGATAACAAGATAATAACAAGACTGAAAATGTAGACTAATTAGCATGAGAATCAAAAATTCTATAACCAGAAGAACATAAAATACTATTTAATGAAGAGAACTTTGTATTTTATAGCCAATGAACATTAATTTCTTTGCTAAATATGTAAAAATTTGTATAAATAGTGAAAAGTTTTGCAAGTGTGCACGTATCATAGGTGGAGCTCCCCCTATTCACCCAGCACTGTGAATAAAGTAATGCTGCTCTCTAATCTAAACATGGAGTTTAATTTATCCTGACGTTTTCGGGGACAGTGTTACCCTGGGGAATAGGACCTCTGATCCAGCCACACCGTGCTACGGGAGCGCTGCTGTGGGGACGTGCTTAGGTGTGGGGCTGCTGCACTCGCGGGGCTGCCTGGCAGAGTGCGGCGGCCTGGGCCTGTCTCGCGGCTTCCCTGGGGAGGGCAGCTGCGACAACTTGACCCCCCAACTGCCTTCAGGAGTGGGCGCTAAGGCCGGCGTCAGGTTTGGGGGCTGCCTGGGGTCCCAGCTCTACCCTGAGAGGGGCCGTGGCAGGGGGAGGCACAGGTGTGGGAGGGCAGGTGTGGGCGGGGCGAGGTCCCGGCACAGGTGTTACCCCTGGTTCGCTCCCGATACTCACACACTCTCCCAAACCGCAGGGCCAGAACGTGGCGGGCTGTCCCGTGTCATCAGCGATGAACACGGACACGGTGCCCGGCTAGGACCAGGGAGTCCCAGAGCGCGGTGTCCCGCAAAGGAGTGTCCCCGTCGGGGCTGCCAGGAACGGACAAACCCTCCCGAGCTCCCCGCCGCCTCGCGAGTGGCTCTGGACCTCCGAGCCGCCAGGGGGCGACGCATGTCGCTGCCACCATGTTTTGTCCTTCCGCGGCGGGCCGGAAGCACCAGTCCTTTCTCGGCAGAGCGCAGCCATGGTGAGAGCGCGGTGGCGCCGCTCCCCGCCGCCATCCGCCGCCATCCCCTGCTACCGCCGGCTGTGGCCGCCCCCCCCGGGGCGACAAGCGCGGGACGGCGCTCGGCGCTAGGGTCTGGGGGGCGGGGGTCCGAGGGCGCCGGGAAGGGATGGCTGGGTGGGGGCCGGGCCTGGCCGCGGCCCATAACACACACTTTAACGCGTCCCGTCCTGTAGGCCCGCGGCCCCAAGAAGCATCTGAAGCGCGTGGCTGCACCCAAGCATTGGATGCTGGACAAGCTGACGGGCGTCTTCGTGAGTGCGGGCCTGGTTTGGGGTTGAAGCTCGGATCGGGCTTGGGTCCGGGGTCGGAAGTGGGGCCGAGGCCGGGCAGGTCGTGGCAGGGGCAGTCATATCAGGGGTGCTGCGCGGGAGCGAGCGGTAAACGGCGGCAGTTGGACAGGGCAGGAAGTCTTGGTTTAACGTTAGGGTCTTTGTGTATAGCGTTCGTGTTTCCCCCGTGTGCAGAGGATATGATGGGGTCGTTGGCTGTTCTCTTTTAACCTGCCTGTTGTGCTTTTCCACCTCCGGGTTGACATGGATGGTTGTGCTCTGTTCAGGGCAGTTTTGTGAGGCTGGCAGGACATGGGGGAAACTACAGTGAATAGCAAGAACAGGGAGCTTCAGGCAGTCGCTGCCTGCGTGGCAGCTGCACTTTGTGCTGCTGCCCTTCTGTGCTTTTGCGGGAGCTGTTGGCGCCATGGTTTCCTTCTCTGGGGTGGCTGATGCTGCTTAAGCCTCCAGCAGAAAGCTTCTGTCCACAGGCACCCCGCCCATCAACGGGCCCTCATAAGCTGAGGGAGTGCCTTCCTCTCATCATCTTCCTGCGCAACCGGCTGAAGTATGCTCTGACAGGAGATGAGGTCAAGAAGATCTGCATGCAGAGGTTCATCAAAATAGATGGGAAAGTCCGCACCGACATCACCTACCCCGCAGGCTTCATGGGTGAGTACCGTTGGGGCAATTCCTTAGGCAGCTGTCCTACACTGGCGGGGGAGTGTTTTGTGGGGCTGGCATTATTTGAGGGGTAAGGTTTCCCTGCTGGATTTAATGAAAAGATACGTATAAGCAGTTGTTATTTAGTTTGGAATTGTGTGCTGCAGTGAATACCATAGTCAGATACCTGTAGCCTCTAAGTGCCTACTTGACCTGGGTAAGTTGCTGTTCAGATTCCACCCTTCAGCAGTTTTTGCTAATTTGCAGTCTGTCACAGAAAAAATGTGTGGCTGTGATCAAGGGTAAATTGCAACCTCATCAATCACACCCTCGTTATTCAGCAGTCTCTGTTTCATGACCTTGATTCCAAGTTAGGCTCTTGGGTAACGAGCTGGTAACAGCAGCTGTTGTATTTTCCTCTCTGCAATCAGATGTCATCAGCATTGAGAAGACAGGTGAGCATTTCCGCCTGGTGTATGATACCAAGGGCCGGTTTGCTGTTCACCGCATCACACCTGAGGAGGCCAAGGTGAGGAGCTTCCATGTGGTGTAAGTGTGGGTCCAGTTTGGGTTTGCCATCTCCTGAATGAGAGGTGACGTCTCTCTTCCCTGACAGTTGAGGCCATGCTGCACTTGAGATTGGGGTGCTTGGTGTTGTGGCGAAGCCTGGGTCGGGGGAGATCTCTTGGTTACATGAAAGTAGTTCACAGATGGGTGTAGGTGCATTGTGTGGTGCTGGAGATGAAGTTGTTTGCATGGGCTGGATCAGAGAATTTTGGGGTGGAGGAGAGTCTTGGCTTTGCCAGCTAACAGTGACTGGAAGCTTGGAATTGGCTGTGGTGTAAAAGCCTTGAACTTCCAGGACAGCAAAACTGCCAACTCACCCTGGATGCTGGGGAGCAACTTATCATGCATTTTCCTTAATCCAGGCATGGTGTGCCTGAGCTGCAAGGCCATGATGTGCTTTGCATCTCCTTCCAGAAAGCAGGCTTTGCAGGCATGCAGCTGTGTGCATGGCAGAGCTGGCAGTGCTGGAGCCAGCTGTGGTGTGGTTCTCCTTGTGGTGTGCTTCTCTGGCTGCTACTCTGTTGATATATGAAGTCCAGAGAGGCTGTGAGGGAGGTAGGGTGACAGGCAGGAGGGAAATCAGTGCCTTGGAGGGTCTCCCTTGGGTCCTGGAGAAAGGCAGCCTTTGTCTCTGTTGCGTGCTTACAGGCTTCAGGGAAAAATAATGGAATTGCCCTGGTAAAGACTTCCCTGTGAGAATGTAGCCAGTGTTTGTGGGGAGGCTGAAGCCCAAGGTGGGCTGCTGCTCCCAACAGCAAAGGTGTTTCTGGGTGGGGCTGTAGCAGAGCTGCGTGGCAGCTGTTCAGAAGTTGTTACTAAGGCAGGGAGCTGGACAAGTCACTCTCTGGGCTCCTGTTGTGAGCCCTGAGTGTCCACCTGCTGGCTGGTGGCTCTTTGGAGTACAAGAGTTCCCTAGTCCATGGCATTGCTCGCTGCCTCAGCTGAGAGGTGTTGGCTTTTGTTTGCAGTACAAGCTGTGCAAGGTGAGGAAGATCTTTGTGGGCACCAAAGGAATCCCTCACTTGGTCACTCATGATGCCCGCACTATCCGCTATCCAGACCCCCTCATCAAGGTGAATGATACAGTCCAGATTGACCTGGAGACGGGCAAGATCACAGACTTCATAAAGTTTGACACGGGTAGGTCTTGAATCCCATTAAAGCACTGTACGCTTCTCTGCTGTGGGGAGCAGTGTGGAAGTTAAATGTCAGGCATATTTGCACTGAAATGGAGAGGCAGTGGTGTCAACCTTTGGGAAGGGGTTCGTTTCCCAGGAGCATGTCCACCTGGAGCTGGAGCAGGAGATTATTCCTGTGTCCTGTCAGTGGGAAACATTTGGCAGGGACTTGGTATTTCTGAGGCACCAGGTAGAAGCAGCAGGCCGGTGGGGAGGTGCTTCAGCTTGTCTCTTCATGGTGAGAGGTGGTTTCAGTCACAGCTGTGAGCAGTGCTAGCACCGGTGGGATGGGAGTGTTTGGCATGGGCAGGGAGCCCAGTTGGAAGGACTTCACAGCACTTGGTGCTAGCTCTTGTCACACTTACATTCCTTTACTCAGGTAACCTGTGCATGGTGACCGGCGGTGCCAACTTGGGCCGTATTGGGGTGATCACCAACCGGGAGAGGCACCCCGGGTCGTTTGATGTGGTTCATGTTAAAGACGCCAACGGCAACAGCTTTGCTACCAGGCTCTCCAACATCTTCGTTATTGGCAAAGTAAGGCTGTGGGGACACCAGGTGGGGGCTTCTCTCTTGTGAGGGTCTGCTGGCTGAGGCGAAGAGCCTTGGTGTTTCCTTAGGCAGCTGTCTTCCCACACAGTAGAGCTTCAGTGCTGGCCTCTGTTCTTACTTAGCTCCCTGCATTTCTTCCTACTCTGGAAAGGGGAAGAAGCATTTGCAGCTTTAGGAATGAGGATGTTGTCAAGAAGCAGCCTGAAACCTGAGAGCTAGGGACTTCAGTGTGATCTGGGCAGCTGCTGTGACTCAAGAGTGCCCCCACAAAACCTCTGCTGCTTTGCCATCCCTGACAGGCTCTTTGTCTAGGTTGCAGAGAGGCGGTGTTTTGGTTTTGGCTGAAGCACATTCTTCACAGATTTGGCTGACAGGCAGCTGTAGACCCGTGCATTCATGGCACCTTCCCTAGCGGCCTCTGCTGCGCCAGTGCTATCACCATGTGTACCTGACTCAGCATGAGCAGGGGTGGGCTTCTGCTGCTTTCCCTTTTAGACGGGGAGCTGTGCTGCTCTCTGGGTTTCCTCATGTGGTTTCTTCTCCCTTACTGCAGGGCAACAAGCCATGGATCTCCTTGCCTCGTGGAAAGGGCATCCGCCTGACCATTGCTGAAGAGAGAGACAAGAGACTGGCGGCCAAGCAGAGCAGCGGATAAAGTCCAGCTCAGGCTGGCTATGGTGCTGTCAGTGTGTTCATTAAACCATTTACTACATGGCTCTGACTGGCTGGGGAGCGTCCTGGGGAGGGGAGTCATGCTGCCAGTACATGATGTGTGCCGGGCCCTGCTCTTCAGAAGGTCCTGCTTCTCTGGGGAGACTTCCATCAATCTGAGCAACTACCACCACAGCCATATCTCAGAAAAGCGAGGAAGAAGGGTGGGAGAGCCTTCAGACTGCTCTGTTGGTCCCTGGGAAGGTGTTGGTACACACTCCTGGGTGTGCAGGAGAAGCAGTGATCTGGGGAGAGCTAGCTGGGCTCTGTATCCAGTGGTGCTAGGTCAGCTTTAGGGGTTACCCCAGCTATGTTGGCACTCAGTGTCCAAGCCTGGCTGGTAGTCATGCACTGGGAAGATTGCTCCTCTTGTCTTTTCTGTGGAGGTGGAGGGTACAAGTGATCACACTGACAGCCTGGACTAAGTGGGAAGGGAATGGGCTACTGCAGTCACTGAGCACCAGCCTGGTAGCCAGCTGATGCCCTGCAGGAACCAGGATGGGAACCAGTTGTGGCTTTGGCAATGGCCCTGGAGGACAAGACGGGCAGGTGTGGGCAGTGTACAAGGGCAGCTGCACTATGAGCTGTGCTGGCAAGCGTGCAGGAGGGCCCTGTAGGGAAGGGGAGGCTCTGTCTGGGGAAGAGGAGTCCTGGGGGCTGTTCTGTTCTGCCTGCCTGCTTTGGCCTTAGAAGCACCTGTCTTCCAAGGTGGATGGGGCACAGAAGTGCATGATTTGAAAACTGGCATCTTTTATTGCCTTCATAAGGTCTCCATGGTGAAATGTATTTGAGCCTCATTAAGTGTCTGCAGCCAGCTATACAATGCTATCAGGAAAGCTGAATGACTGGCACTGCCCGTGGTCCTATCCCTCAAGTGTTCTGTGCTGCTTCCTCTCTCTGTTGTGCAGGCTCAGAGCAGCAGCATCCCCAGGGACTTTGATGGTGCTTGCAGTGGGCACTGGTGCTTGGGCTGTCCTGTGATGCACAGATGTGAGCAGCCAGAAAGTTAAAATCCCCACATTTTCATGCGTGGGACCAAAAGCAAAAACCACCACAGTTTTTATGTTGTGAAAAAGCTCCAGAAAATTGCCAAATTGAATATTTGAGAAAGTAAACCCCAATTTTTATACTAGCAAAAAAAATTTCCAAAATGGCAATGAAACCAACACTTGGGAAAATTTGGGGTGAAATGTTTGCAGTTTGGGAGTGGTCTTGCAATGGATTATCCAGTGTGGGTCAACCAGGTTAAGTTGCTTTGTGTGGGTTATCCCAAATGAATTGTCTGCTGAGCATTACCGCGGGTGGATCTGGTGTGTGTCATCGCCTGGTGTTTCCCGTGCGTCTCCCGCCTCCGTCCGTGCCCTTTCCCCGCTGCTGGGCCGTGGCCTCCGCGCTGCGGCGCCCCCTGCGGTCAGGAGCTGCTCCTGCAGCCAGGGGAGCCGCGGGAGCGCCTTGGCGTGTCTCCCTGCTGCCCTCCGCTGGCCAGAGTGCGAACTGCAGGTGAGGGGTGACCCCGCGTGCGCGGCGGGAGCCGCATTCCGGTCCCGGTCCCGGTCCCAGTCCTGTCCCAAGAAACAGATGTTGGGGGTGGTGTCACAAACAGATGTTGGGGGTGTTGTCAAAAACAGACGCGACACCCGCCCTCCCGCGTTCCAGCGTTGCCAGAAGCCGGGCCCGTGTCCCGGGTCGCCGTGTCCGGATCGCCGAGTCCATTTCGCCGTGTCCCGGGTCGCGGCTTCCCCGCAGCTGGGCCGCTCTCCTCGCAGCACCGCAGGCTCCCGCAGGCTCTATGTCGTCGCCGGGGCTGTCCGAGGCGGCGGAGCAGACTCTGCTTGTGGGGAACTTGGAGAGCCGGGTCAGGGAGGAGATCCTCTACGAGCTCTTCCTGCAGGTAGCAGACGGGTACCCTTATATATCGAAATGCTGTTCTAATGCTCGAGAAGAAAAAAATCCACCAATGGGATGTTCGTTTAGGAGAGCTGGACAACATGCTCTCTAGAAGTTCAAACCCCGACCCTTCAGTGACTGTGTAGAAACACAAAGTAGTTGGACCTGTTTGAAGCCCGAGCTTAATTCCTACCTGTTTTCAAGACTGAACAGTAGTCTGCTGTCTAACTGTAAATTTGAGCTTAAGAAAGTTTATCTTCTTAGAGGACATACAAAATGCAAAAGTCATAAAGATGCTCTTAGACCACAGTTTTGCATTGTTCTTCTGCATAATCTGCAGCAGTCATCCAACTGCCATCTTTTATCTGAGTCTTTAGGTCATCCCCGTAACTTGTCTTTTCCCCTCATTTTATCTTGTTTTCATTCAGGTTTTCCTTTTGCTGCAACAGCCTATGCTTCTTATTGTAGTCTTGCCCTGTCTTGGAAAATATCCAGGTCAATATTCCTGCTATGGCATAGTCCTAAACATGCACCCCTGACCTCTAGCTCTTCCCCTCCATCAAATGATGAGCAAGTATCTACTGCTACTTCTAAACTAATATTTTTTTTTAATTTATGAATTGGAAGGTAACTTTTGCATTGGAGTCAGTAAATTAGCCTTCCCCTTTGGAAGGCTAATTATTATGGTATGGTATTGTAAAAATAATAAAAATTCTGGTTATGAAAGACTAAACATGAGCTGATGCTTGATTCCCTTTTAACATTTGTGGAGCTGACTTTTGCTTGTAGAAGGCTCAGAATTTGAGCTTTGGGAATATGGAGAGATATTTTCAAAGTAAGAAACTTACGGTTTTTGACCATGGCCGAAAAGAAATAATGAAATATTCAAAACACAATGAAGTGTCAGTCTCTGCTAAATAATAGAAATTTCTTTCAGGCTGGCCCATTAACCAAAGTGATGATTTGTGAGGACAAAGAAGGAAAACCTAAGTCCTTTGGATATGTCTGCTTTAAACACAAAGTATCAGTGCCTTACGCAAAAGCTCTGCTGGATGGAATCCGTTTGTATGGAAGACCAATTACTGTGCAGTATTGGAGGGGTATGTTTCATAGTGCCAATGGTAAAGTTTAAATGTAAATTTTTAAACTCTTTTTTTTAAAAACAGATTTGAATCCTACAGTCTTTTACAAAGATAACAATTTGTAGCTGGAAAAATTAATTTTTTGTTAAGAAACAAAGACTTCCTGTGGCTTTTGCATAGGTATTTTTTTGTTTACTAAGACAATATAATAGATTGTTTTAGAACAGCATAACTTGCAAGCTGCTGTATGGAAATCAGCAATCCAGGTTTTCATGCCAGATTACATTTAGGAATTGGGGTGTAACGTTACCTTTCAGTCTGACAGAAAAAATTGATTCAGTACAACCAGCCACTATTGAGTTCTTGGATAATTTTGAGACTAAGCCACAGAGTTATCAGCACTTTTGTTTTAAAGGGAAGAGATTTTAGTTCAAAGAATATATTAAATTAAAAGCCATATTCTTAATTTTATGCATGTGGAACTAAACCTTCAAGCAAGCCAACAATCAGACATCATTTGCAGCCCATATTCCTGCTGTGCCACTACTTCCTTCAAAGGCTCTACAGAGCAGTTGCTGGGTTTATATCTGTGAATATTTGTGGTCCTAAAATCAGAAGAATCTCCTGTGTCTGCAACTGAGTGACGATGCTGTTCTTCATTACTTCAACAGCCCTGATTTGTGCTTCTGTAGGTGAATAAATGAGAAATGAACATTTTCAAGCTGTAAGATAATTGATTATCTGCCATAAAATGGCACCATACCTTTGTATACTACCTTAGATCTACTAACACACTACAGATGACACAAAACACTTTCTGTGGTTTTTAACTTGTTAATTGAATTGTCATAACTGAATAATCATGACAATTCACTCTTGTCTTATTTTCAGGGAGTTCTCACTCACCAGAACTAGACAGTTGTACAGATGATTTTGAACACCATATTGACTTAGATTCTCCTCCAGACAGGTAACAAAGATCACCTGTGAATTAACCTTATGATTATAATTTTTTAAAAAATTGTATAAAGAAAGTGAATTGATGTGGTAGAACAATCTTGAGGTTTTTCATCAAAACAGCATCTTGTCATTGCATCCTTACTGAGGGCTTGCAACAGGCTGCAGTTAATTTTAATGTTTGGTAGTTTAGCTTGCCAGATGCTTAGTTAGCTTCAATTTTCCATTCTTTATTGGTTTCTGCAATATTCAGGACCATGAGAACATACTGAACGCTGGGTTTTGTGCTGACAATGTTTTAAATTATTGGGGAACAAAATCTGACAACAGAGACAGGCTTTTTTAACCCCACCAAGTTTACACCTGCATTTTTTGTGTATAAGCATAAGCAGCTGTCGTACATATGAATGCACAGTTATAAACCTGTTATAATGGAAGTCTGAACATCCCAGATTCAGTACTGAAGCTGAACTCCCATGATGAAATCTAGTATGCTTTTGTGCATGCACATACAAGGATTGCTCATTAATTAAGCCTTTGTATATATTTTCTTTGTTATATCTTTTTTTTTTCTTTTTTTTTTTCTTTTTTTTTTCCCCCCATGTAAGTCCTGTTGCTAATATCTCAGTTGTCCTCTTGGATATTCTCATTACAGCCCAAGAGTTAAGGCTCAGCATTCTGATAAGCAGTATGTGGTGGACATTCAGCCTTTGTACATTGGCTTGTTTTTCCTTTAGGCATCAAGAGCTTTCTGGAAATTCTCCATTCCTTGTTGCTCCTTTGCCAGTGAATAACAGTTTACTTCATGATCACCCCGGCTTTCAAGAGGTGGTGAGTTTGTGTTAAAAATTCAAGAGTGTTTTTATGAAGCTGAATGCATTTTACATTTCTGCAAAAAACAGTGCTTACTTCAGGTCTCAAAATGTGCTATAAGCACAGTATGAGGACACTTCAGGATCCTCTAATAATAGGATCTACCAAACTATTTTCTTCCTGCAAGAAAATCTTAAAGGTATATATAGCTTAAGAAAGCTAAAAATGCTGAAGTCTACGAAGCTCTCTCCTGTACTGTGTTCCAAATGGTGAGACAAGCTGACCTCGTTGGACTACAACCACGCAAGCAACAGCTTCTTCACATACAACTAATAGGGAAGCCTCTTCAATCTTCTTCGCAATTCAGAAATGCCAAGCAGAAGTTTGAAATGTACTAAAACTAAACCTAAAACTCGATTGATCGCCAGGTTTGGGAAACAACAGTTTGAGGGTCTCTGGCCTAAATCTTCACACACCTCTGTAGGTCTCTCCTTCATGATTTACTTTCACAGCAGTAGATGACAAGAACCCACACTTCGCTTCCACTCTACAAGACTGGTGCACTGGACCATCATCGCCCTAATCTCATCTGTCTGAGATATTCCACAAAGCAAGGAAACTGGGCTCTTCAGGTGGAAACCTGTGCATCAAACCTACTCCTCAAACACATAATGATGCTTCTGAATCTGATGAGTCTGTGGACTGGTAGGACTGAAGAAACGCAGCCTTTGAGGTGAGGTACCAGTTGTGGACAGTCCTGCTCACCCAATCTGACCGGGGACTGGCCAGCCCTTGGAACCACAGAAGGGGGCAGTCTGGATCAGTTACCCTTGTTGGCTACGATCAGAGCAGGAAAATGGAGAGAATCTGTTCCCCACCTATGAGGTGGGGGCCTGCCCTCCCATCTTCCCAGGCTGTGCCCTGAGAAGAGCTGGTGCTTGTACCAACTTTCCCATCTCCTCTACTCACTTTGGAAGGCTCAAGTGCACCGTCTTATCCTCTGTGCTTGCTGATGAACCTACTTCTCAGTAACAAGGCAGCAGACACTGCAAGACCAGATTTGGCAGACCAGACATACAACCAACTTCATTCCATTTTCTGCTTGCCAGAGATGATGGTATTGCAGTGTGTCTCACACGATAGCTTGTTGAAGCTTCAGCAGAAAGTGATCTCATCACTAGTATGCCTTAACAAATCTACCTGAGCTTGCCTTGGCAGGCTGCCAGGCAAGTTGCTTGCTTGGGAATTTTTCAAGGTCCTTGATGGAATGCTTTGTTCCACATTGACTTTAACATGGGTTAAAATAGGTCTGAAGAACGTGCAGATGTCCATGCCTTTGGAGTACCAATAGATACTGCAGTTACAAATATTTACCAAATAGGGATGAAGAAATTAAAAGAATACCATGTTTTCTACCTTATGTGATGACTAACTGGCAATTTAACCTTAAATCAGGTTATGTCTCTGTTCTAAATTTGCCATGAAAAATTTGTCTACTTTTCTGAACTATACTAGAAGTTGTTGTAAAATAACTTTGTCAAACATTGTGTTATTTTATAGTTTGTCAGTCTTTTAATTGTATAAGTCATAATGCATGCAAAATTAAGTTCTTTAAAATTTCCTCTTCACAATGTTAACAACGCAAGTTTCTGTTTCTCTAAATGTACCACATAGTAGCATAGCAGTACACAGTAAAGAGTTCAATGGGTTAACAATTTCCTTATTAGCTGTACCTTCAGACTCATCCTTTTCTCCCTATCAGAATCAAACTGCACAATTCAAGACTGCACAGAGTTCTCCTGAATGGGCCATATCCAAGTGACATATCCAAGTGCACCAAGCAGGATGAAAGAAAGAGAAAATGGTAAGGTTGTGACAATGACACTAGTACTGAAGATAATAAAAGGAAACAAAGACAGCATGGCCAAAACTGAGGGGAAAAAAAAAAAGCCAAGAAAAAGACATATTAATACTGGATAAATATTTTTTGTTATTATATTTGCTTTCATCTTTGAACTTTAATAAAGAAGGAATGTTCAAGATTCATAGTATTTTTGAAATGTGTTAAGCATAGAAACTTAGAATATCCTGGGTTATGAGGGTCATCGAGTCCAGCTGGACCCGCACCCTCCGTGCTGCCCTCCTTCCCATCCCCTCCCAGCACACCAGCCCTCTTGGGAACAAGTTCTCCCCAAAACCCTACCAGAGCCCACTGGACCCACAAGGTCTGGCTTTTGTGCCCCTTCCACACTGTCTGCCACAACTGAAAGTCTGGCTGGCTCCACTGCACTTGCACTGGCCCTTTAAGTAGCCGCAAATTTCATAGGCCCAGCTACATCAACCTCTTACCTTTATTTATCCTCAATAAAAGGCATTGATTTGAAATATATCCACAGAACAGTTAATTGGTGGCTCTTGAGATCATTTAGTCTAATCACGCCCAGCCCCGCCCCCGAGGCAGGGTTACCTGGAGGTGAAACAGGAATGTGTCCATGGAGGTTTCTGTCTTGAATGTCTTTGGAGAGAGAGACTCCACTACCTCTGTGGGAAAACTGTCCCAGTGCTCTGCCACCCTCAATGTAAAGAAGTTCTTCCTCATGTTAAAGTGAAGTTTGCTTATTCATTACCACTGAAGTCAGTGGCTGCCGGCTTGTGTAGCTGTTTATACTAACGAGTAGGTAATCAGAATAACCACTGGTTTATAACAAGTAAAAGAGTTTACTTTATTGATTTTTTTTGGTAGCAGATGGACCACATTTTTGCAACATTTTTCAACAATGGTTCAGTTCTTGTGGCTTTAATACATGCGGAAATAATTCTGCATTTAACAAGAATAACAGTTTGGCTAAACAGAAAACAGATTATTTTCCAAATCCACAAAAATGTGAAACAAATAGTTGCTAATTGTGTGGAAGACCTGTCTTGCACTGTTGCAGCTATCCTTACTCCTAAAATAATCTAAGCCTAATATAAAAAAACTCCAAACCCAGGAATAAACCATAATCAATTGTTTACCACTGAAATCTACAGAAACATTACCTGAGCAAATCACATTGGTAAAAATAACAGCTATTTTCTGTCAACTGCTTCACAAAACTGGATGAAAATTTGATGGCATACTGCAAAGCCTGACAATAAACACTAAAATGCTTTATCTTTATTTCTGGGCAAATATTAAATGGCTGAAACAAATAAAAACATGCCATCCCTAGAATTTAAAAAAAAAAAAAAAAACAATAACACAAATTAAATTATTAGATGGTGCATTAAGTGAAAAAGCTGCTCCACGTGCTTAGATCTAGCTTTGGCTTCAATTTAGATTGAAGTAATGTGTAGAAATGCATCTCCTTTTTTCACTGTGAGAACAGCTTGTGCAGAGAGCAGTTAAGCAGTCCCCATCCTCAGATGTTTCCAGACCAGGCTGGATGCAGCCCTGAGCAACATGGCCTAACATAATACCTAATCCTGAGTGGCTGCACTAAAACCTACCTGAGGTCACTTCTAACACAAATGATTGTATTCTGACAGAGTATTGTGATAGAACTACTCTTAGTAAGAATCTACCAGCATTTCAGTTTGAAGGTTCACATCACTTACTTCCTTAGACAAACTGCCCTCAATTGGTATCTGATAATTTACAAGCAAACTTGCATTCGAAACCAAACTTTGTTGGAAGTAAATTAGACTGTGATACTATCAAGTGTTGAAAGCCTGAAGAATGATTCAGGAAGAATGATTCACCTTAAAAATAAGAAAACAGATTGAAAATTGTACAAAACTTTCTACCTGGACATCAAGCATCTTTTTCATCTACATTTTAGGTTAAATATACTGTAAGAATGACAAAGGTCTTATTTTTGATGAACCATCAAGTGTATCTTTACACTGGGAGCAAGAACTTCAATAGGCAAATGTCCTGTCCTGCCTCCTAATCATTTCTGCATTCCTCATGGACTGAACACAGTGCCCTGAGGGCTTCCACTGTCACTGTGAGCTTTCCAATTACTGCACTGGCATCTTGTGAATCGAAAACTAGAAAGGAAACATCAGAAAACAGCATTAGCTATTTAACTTAAGATTTCACTTTAGTTTTGATAATTTTCTTTAGTGTTTGGACAGATTAAAGGGCAACTAGCATATAAAAAAGAAAAAAAAAGGAAAAATAAATAAATGAATAATTTTGCAGCTCAGGTCCTCAGGCTACTGGAAATTAACCACACTTAGAACTAGAATATACATCAACAAAAGTATTAGTGTTGAAATTAATTTAAAAAGGAAACTATAGATACAATAATTGTCAATATAAAATAATTATATTTCAGAATCTGCAAATAAAGATGTTCCAAATTCTATTAAAGATGTATCTACATAGGAATAATTTTAAATAAAAATACATAAATTAATGCGTTTTCTACACTGTGTATGATGGATGGGTCCAAACCAGCCTCAACAAATCACTCAGCAAACTGTCAACTTCAAGAGCAGACTTCGAGGACTGTATCCTTTTTACTTAAAAGAAGAACAGGGTAGTTGTAGTTAATTATATCAGAAGATAACACTAATTATATTTTCTCACTTTTTATACTATCCTATTGTCTCTGAGACATATTATTAGATGTTTTGGCGTATAGTATTTTTCATCCATCTTCTTGCTTAGCCATTCACCTAATGGCTTTAAATTTCACATAAACCACTTTCACACAATCAGCAATGAAAGGAACAAAATATGAAAAAGATATATGGTTGCAATCCTCAAAAAGAATAAAGGAAGTTTAATATCTAACTTAAGAAAGACTTTGTCTTTATGAGGTAGTTTCCTATGAATTTCCTTGTGCCTAGGTTTATTATTTTCCTTAAACCATTATCCAACTCATAGAACGTGTACATCACTACTAGGAATTCTGTTTTATTGTGCCCTTACATTTAATTGACAATTAAACAATTGTTTCCAGATCTGAAGAACTGATCCTTTTACAATGACTTAATCCAAGAAAATATACAAGAAAGTGATGTTTAAAACTTACCATCAATATCTTGCTCAATGATATCTCTTTGCTTCTGGAATATCTCTTTTAAACTGACATAAGCAAAGCCAATATCCTCACATTCAAGATCCTGTTCATCTTCTGGGGGATCACTGACCACTGTAAATTTTAGGCTAAACATACACACACACACACACACACACAAAAAATAAAGGTATTTTGCTCTCAAAAAGGGTCAAAAATCAAATTACAAATGATGAAAAAAAGAAAAACCACACTGTTTTACAAGTTTAAAATGCACAGAGGTTGAAATATTTGGTGTATGGGCAGAATCTTTCCTTAAATTTTGTTTCTTGGTGATTCCCTTGCTATGATAAAATGGGAAACTAGACTAATGATGAACTTCTGCCTTCCTATTTATTCAATACAGAACTAAAATTTCAGCACAAGCCAAACCAGACATTCTGATAACTGCAGGAAACAACCTACGTAGTAACACAGGGGACATGATGGCATATGTAAGAGATGAATGCTTCTGTTCTGAAAAAAAGCTCACTGCTGTTATTTTACCTTATTTTTACCTCAGGTTTGTAAAAAATTTAGTATAGTTATCTAAGTATTTATAGGGGAAATTGCAGCACACAGAGCAGGTATTGTTGCACTGTGTTGAGGAATCCATCCAGGGCAGGTGGCTCAGGAGCAGCTTCAGTCTAGGCACTGGTGGAGGCTGTGAACTCCCACCCTGAGCACAGGCAAGGGCCCAGAGACCTGCGCCAGGGGAGGGACACTCAGAGAACACAGCAGGAGCCAGGAACTCACCTGGCTGCAACTTTGGGTAGAGCCAGGTGAGGGACACTCAGGGACACAGCAGGAGCTGGTGACCCCCAGACTGTCCTGTGAGGGTACGGAAGCCCAGGGGTTCCTTTGTTCAGGGTCCCTCCTCTGAGGCTACAACTTGAAATGTTGTTGTCTTATTTAATTACTGCACCAAAAATTAAATAATTTAAAAGACTGGGACCTCTAAGAGTCAGCAATTGGAAACCTGGGCTGGAGCTGGTGAGGGCAACTGATGTGACTGGGACAGTCTGGGGGGTGCAGCTGTTAAGGGACCTCAGCCCCAGGACAGGGCGTGAAGGGGACTGCCACAGTGGGCCTGGATGGCTGGACAGGGACATTTCTTTAGCAACTAAATTATCTGTCAGGGAAAAAAGGAGTATTTCATCCTCATCATTGTTAAATCTTAGTAAAACATGCTTTAGTAGAATATGTTTAGCAACCTTCCTAATATAGGTGGCAAAATAAGGGATATCCAATGAAGAGAACACTCTCTCTTTCTTGGAGTGAATCAGTGATTTGTGAGTAAGACTTACAAATGACTCTGACACTTCAAATGCAATCATCAGGTATCCTAGTCTTCTGTAAATTAAATGGATCTTTAAATTAAGAGTTATTCCATTGTAATGAATATTGACATTCAAGAAGAAACACAATCAAAGTATGTAACTCATTCTCTTCAAGTAATGCACATGCTATATCGATGAAAAAAATTGAATAAGAACAAATTTATTACTATGAAATAATAGTCTACAAGTCTAATTTATAATCTTTCTCATATGTACATGATGTCTCATATGTACATGATGTCTGCTACATCCATATATACAAAAATACATTTTTTTCTTTTCTTTAAATTCTGGGGCCAAGGAACCCTTCCTGCAGTTCTTAAGACTCCTTTTAGTATTCTGAATTCAAAAAGCAACAAAACTTTACCATTGCATATATACGTGCTTTTCAAATTCATTACTGATAGACTACTGATGATAGAATCTAGAAACTCTCTTTTTTAAAACAAAGTTGTTTTTAAAAAAACACCAACAAAACAAAAAACTCCGCCCCAAATTAAACCTCAGCACTAAACAAACATTAGATGAGTTTGCAATATTCCATTCCATATGCATCTGCTTGGAGAAGAAATAAGACCAGCAGCCACATCAGAATGCAGGCATCATTCCTAGCTGTATAAATTAGTTTTTTCCTTGTTAGTTATGCATTAACTACTTAGGGTTGTAAAGACAAACAAAAGGCAAAGCAGGAGCATTATTTACAAAGATTATAATAGAGGTTCTCAGCATTAATCTGTACCTGTCAGCAGACAGATCTGGCTTTAGAAGAATAGACTTGAGATACTCTCTTTCTGCATGATTATCTTCCTTATCCACATTTATCACTGCAAAGCAAATAAATTAATATAACCCATTATCAATTGTTTTTCACCTATTACAAGAAAGAACATGAAGAAAAGAATTTAAAAAAATAGGTGTTTATTTCCTCTTATTTCCTAAGGAAAAACAACAGTGTTAGAATCAAATATTAGAAACATGAGCTAACAGTGTGTCACTGGCAGGTTTATACGAACACTGTCAAAAAGCAGCATCTATGCACGTCACAGAGCAGCCGCTTCTATTAACGGCAATAGCAGCCACGATTTTAAAAATCAAGGCTCTTTACTGCTTTGCATTTGAAGTGATTTACTGTATTTTCTTCCACTAAGGAAGCTAGAGATAATGAGATTGTATGCCAAAGTACTTTTCCTTTTTAACAGCCTCAGTAATTTAATCCTCCTTTCCTGACACAGTATTTCAATATGAGAAATCTTCAGACCAACGGACTGGAGAAAATCTGTCATCTGTATTCCCTCTCAAGCGGGCAATGCCAGTATAGAATTGTTGTCATTAAAGGAACACTGAGTATGAGTAATAGAGCTGGCACATAGAGAAATGCAACTGTACTTTATTGCAGTAATTTTCCTAAGACAAGATTTAAGAGAAGAATCAAGCCTGCTCAGGAATACATCAGACTTACCAGTGCTATAGTTATAGTGAATCTTCTGACCACCTGTTGGCTTTGGAAGTGATAGTGGGGTCTCCTCTGCAAGGAAATTGTTCAATCTGCATTCTACAAATAGCTGCTGTATTGTTTCATCTGCTGTAATTCGTGACTCAGTAAGAGCAAGTGATGTAATTTTAATCCGTATTTTTTCAACTTCCTATTTAAAAACAAAATACAAACATCATACAAATTATTTTTTGTTTCTTTCAGTGTTAACATAAAACAAACACACATATATGTATGTATGTAAATCATCAGCTTTTTTATATGATTAATACCGATTGATTGAGATATACAAAATGAGAATCTAAAGTTCTGGGGTTTGTAGCTTAGACTGTTGTTGCAAGAGATACTGGTTTCCATTCAATGTTTATAATATTTTCATAGTAGTCACAGTTATAGTCTGCAGGTTATCTTTATTCAAAATCGCTATCTGAATCACAAATTTCAGCTGTCATCATCTTTACCTACATAGCAAAGTGATCCTCTAACTGCTTAAAATACTGTCAGTAATATAAGGTATCAAAGTTTTCCAAATAAAAGAGTACCTACTGCAGACTATACCACAAACAGTTCAATAAAAATCCATCAAATCACAAAATTGTTAGGCATGTAAAGTAATAATGTATTTGTAAAAAAATTCAACATCATATAGTGAGCTTCCCTAGTTAAATCAAACACATCTTAAAAGTTAATTTCAACATGTGATAATAAAAGTAATATCCCAATTGCTCCTCAGAGCCTTTTCTCATTATCTTAAACTGAAATGACATTTTTCTGTTATTTATATTAAATTGTTTCATACTTTTCTGCAAAGTCCGGAATATTTATGTACAGATAAATTTGAATAAGTTTTATTTAAGTGGACATGTTGGACTCAAGAGAAAGAGTGACAGATATTTTCTGAAGTTACTCTGGGAAGAAAGAAGAAAAAATGCCACTATGGTTTCAAAACTGGAATAGGTAGGTGAGTATTCAATGATAACATTCTCCAAAGAGCAAACAGAACACACGATACAGAAATGTTGATTTTTTTTTTTTTTACTTATTTTCAATGTATTACTTTCTTTTTATAACTTTATTAAAAATATTTATTCTATATGGAAATATTTTGACATTTTTTATATCTAAACTTCAACCACTTGAAGTACTAAATCACATCCAAAGTATTAGCTTTCTATATTCAGTCAGAACTCCAAGTTAATGTTCTTATTTAATAGGGAGATAGCTTACATTTTGCTGAGCAAATTATAAAAATAATCAAAATGAAAAGCAACACAGCCTACTGTAAAAATACCCACTATACAAAATAATTTTCATTGCTGTCAAGTCCTTTCAGTATTTCATGATGTAACTTTACCTCCTCCTTTCAAAAGACTTTTCCTTTTATTATGTATCCTATGACATCCATAATAATGTATGTATATCCAAATCTGTATCAATATTTCAATAAGGTTCTTTCACTATTCATCAGGTTCATGGAAATTTTACTAGGATGACAGAAAAATTCCACAGCATTCTGTCTCTACTACTACGGGTACATGGCTTAAGCAATTTTTGTTTCCTAAAATTTAGTAAGTTAAATGGCTACAGAATATAGCCTTTGACTTGAATATGCTTTTCATATTCAAATTTATAAATGAAATGAAACAAAAAAAAGTATTTTATGATCAATCATACATCATAGAAAAGAAGAAAAAATAAAGCAGCAACTGCTACACTTGATACTGGATATGCCTTATGATCAATATATATCTAAGAAATAATCACAAACTGATTTGCAAGATACAAAAAAACCCTGATATGATCTTAAATAACTTACACAGTCTGGCATTCAATTCAGATTTATAGGATAATTAGCACAATAATCTCAAAAAATAACAAAACTTATTTACAGTATTTGAGTACCAGAAGGATAGTTACCTCAAAAGATAAAAGGTAGCAATTTCTGATTTTAAACAAACAACAAAAAAAAAATTAAATAGCAATTCTGACATGCTGTATTCTATAAGCAACCCAAGATTTCAAGTAAAATAATGCGTATTTTTACATTTACAAATAATGCAATCTTCAAAAGTACCTTCTGTATTTTTCTGAAGACCATATCAGTGTCAGCATTTCTACAAACCTACTGTAGCTGAAGATATGTAGCTTCTTAAATATGTGCTTTCTAGAGCTTAAAAAAAAAAAGGACCAGTATTTCTTACACATGTTTCTTGTTGCTAGTTACTCTGAAAGATACCACATAGCCTTGAAAAGAGCTACTTAAAAAAATAAAACTACCTCTAGTATATCACCTTGCATAACATTAAAACCTGTTAATTTTAAGTACTAGTTTTATGGTTCAGATTGTTCAGTCAATGTTAGATCTAAAAATGTGAAAAAAAAAATTTTGAGAACTGCCTTATTGAAATACTGTTCAAAGTAAATTTTCCAAATTTGTATTATGCTGTGCTATTTTTTATGTATGACTTCTAGTCCAGAATTGCTGCTTTTAAGAGTAAGTCAAGAGATTTGATACTGTACATGTACAGCTTAATTGAAAACTGATGTTAGATACAGCAAAGCTACTCTTAAAGGACATTAGGCTTAAAATATTTTTCTTAGTCTTACCAAATAATTGCCATGTATACTCTGACTCAGCTGTTTAATATTTGTAGATACTGGACTTGAAATAATACAGTCATCACTGTCAGTTTTTATTGACTCAACAGCATCATCCTCTTGATGATCTTCTTGGTCTTAAAAAAAAAAAAAAATCAACGCAAGTAACACTCACTATATTTTCACCACCTAAGACTTAATAAGAAATTTGATAGCAATACATTTCCTTTTCTAATATAAAAAGAGTAAGTGCCAGGTAAATCTTCTCGTCCTAGAAGAAGATTAACACTGTGAATCAACGACCTTTAGAATTTTTTCTGGTTTGTTAAAAAGACAGCAATGTTTTCCAGATGCAACCTGGTGAATAGAGTAAGTCCTGTAATGAACTAAGTATGCACAACTGTTCGCTTTATTTAATATGGCCTGAATTTGTGGATTTCCTCTGATTTCTTTTAACACCATGCATATGTAAAAGAAGAATGTACCTTTTTTCTTTAGTAAAAAGAAGATCTGTATGCAGGCACACAATTTTCTGGAACATTCTAGAGCATTTTTTCCCATGAAGCAAATTATAAGGATAACTGGTATTCAAAATCAACATCCAACAAGTTTTTCCCATCTTTTTAATGAATTCTTATGCAAAAGCTGCAAACAACTAAATATAAAATTTTACCATTCTGATTGTGCTTTTATTTTAAACTTGTTATCATGGACTTGGTTATTGCCATAATAAACAGTTTAAGCTCAGAGGTGGAACAGGATGACCTGCCTTTTATAATCTTTAAATAAATCTATCAACTTTGTGTCACATACGTGATATGGCATACTAGCTGTCTCACTGTCTGAACAGATTCCAGTATCAGCACTGGCTATTATCTGCAGACAAAAAGAGCATATTTATTAAAATAGTCTTTGCAACAGCATAGTTCCGAGGGAGAATACAAAGACATTTAAAATAGAAGCAGGGTTTCCGTTAATATTTTACAAATCTAAGTCATATATCAGATTTTGAAATCAATTACAATATAGTTTCCATTTGAGAAGAAAACACATTTTATCCACCACCCAGCTTCAGCTATAGAATACACCAGAATATAATTTATGTAATGAAACTTCTCTTAACAAGGTAGCTTCCACTACTAGTAAGAAATGCTTATGAAAATTGAAAGAGACAGATTTTTTCAGAAAATACAGCTACTTATTAATAACAATGAATTCTACCTTCTGGTTCCAATTCTTCAATTATTTCTGTCTCATCTCTGGAAGTAATCAATGTTTGGTCAGCCAACTGCTCCTCTGACAGATGAAAGACCTCTTCTTTTTCCTGCTGAATTTCTTCAGCCATCTCCTTCACTTTGTCACCCGACAGCTGTTTAGCCTCCTGTACCACATGCTACAGAAAAAGGGAAACTTAGAGTCTTTATAAAACTGCTTGAATAGCAGAAGTTACTAAAGTTCAAATCTTGAAGAATTATGGCCCACATTCATTATCCAGAGCCTTTTAACAATTGCATTGCTTATGCAGTGCAGGAAACAATGAGAAAGTGTCAAGTGCTGTAATGTACAATTCATATACAGCAGAAAGACATTTATATTGAACTGTATTTGTGAAAACATAACTATTATAATAATTTTGTACCTGTCAGCATATATACAGTCTATTTGATTTCCAGATTCATTTATATTTCTTCTTTTTCTGTAAGTTCTACAAGACTCAGTCAAAAACCCCCAAACCACAAAGAACACACCACCACCACCTTATGCAGTTAACAATTCTATAACTTAAATTATACAGAATTTTCTGCCTTAAAAGCAAAATAATGTAATTAAAAAAAAGAATCAGCTTTGCTACACATTATAAAAATGTCATCTAAGGTAAAATATCTTTAGTGCACAATGTATTCTGAAGTAATTCTTACTCTTTTCCTTCTCTTTGAGTTCAATTTCACAGAATACCACCACATCAGTGGATACTCCATTACAGACAAGGCACCTTCCATGAAAATTTGCAGTGCTGTGTTACCTGTGCATTATTTATTAACCAACAATTCTCCCGTAGGACTGAATTTTTCACAGAGGCAATGATGCCTCACTTCCCACCTTCAGAATCCATGAAAAACTTACAGCTCTCTATGAACATCTGAGTTTCCCAAAACTGGATCTGAAGAATTATTTCTGTTCTAACACATTTGGAGTCACACAAAGAAAAGCAATGTTTACAAACACAACACAGCCTTGTTCTATAATCAAGGTTATCATAGAAGTTTTCAAGTCATAGAAAACTGACTTTATGTGTCTTATGTTTCTTTTTGTTATAGATGTGTCATAACCATTGTGTTTTATACAATGTTTCATCATTCTTCTTACTTCCCTCAGTGACAGTTGCACTTCGTGGATGAAAGTTTCAGAGAGAACATTTTTTGATTATTCTAATTGCCCAATACCATCTTATTTAGTCAGAGAGAGACTTTTCTCAATCAAAGCCACAGACAAGCTTTAAATTAGGAAAGTAAAAGGAAGAGCCAGTGATTAAATACTGCGTTATACCACTAGAAACAGTCTGCCAATCTGCAACAACTTACTTTTACAACCAATCGGGCCACTACAAAGTACAATATTTAATACTTTTCTTCTCCTTGAAATGCTACATATTGTGGTGGTGCATCCCTCCTACACCATCCGCAAGTAAATCACCCTCAGTCCTGCTCTGCAATCTCAGACATCCCTTAAAAGCCTTGACAAAACAAGCTGAGTAGTGAAGCGTCTCTTGACTGTGTCAGGTAAATCATGAGGCACTGCTGGAAAAACAAATTAACTGGAAAATGAAAGAGACTTCTCATTTTAATCTGTTGAATTTCTAGTTTTTTTGCATGGACACTTCCTGGCCATCTCATCACAAGACTTAGACATCAGAGAAGGCCCAGCTGTTTCATTATTTAGGCCTAATAGTACTTTTGTCTTTAACCAGAGAATGAGGCTTACATTTTTAAAACAGCTAGAGGAGCTGCCAACCCAGCAATGAAGACTTCTGATGGAGACCAAGTAGCTGTCTCACCTAGAAAATCCTAGTTTGTGAAAGATTGTCAAACTTTGAGAAGCTACTGTTTGGACAGCTGAAGATATTCTGTGTGTGCAACTATCCGGTTAATATTTCAGTTTTTCATATCTAAGCTCTCAAAAGATTATATTCACGAACATCTCACTTTTTGTTTTTTAAAGTTAATAAATGCAACAGATCGACTTCATTCTTATTTCCAGTCTATACTGTATAGCTCTCAATGAAGTTATAGTCATAGCAAACCAAACAATAACAGAACCTGATAACTGATAATTGATGTTAACCTTTCAAAGAATAAATCCGATCAAGTAACCTATGAAAGGAAAAAACCCCACAACTAATTTTTAAACAATGGAATATTATCAGTATTATAATTATATATAATAAACAAACGTAATCTTTTATAATTGCCTGTTGAAGAACCTACCTTTACTTACTGGGTTTACTTAAAAGACTAAACACAACCTGTTCTTACTTCACTGAATGCAAATTATTTCAGATGAAAATTTACCCATTGCAGCAAATATTTGTGAGTTAGTTCCATGCAGACTCTTAGAACTCTGGAAGGATGTACATATGTCAGTGTATCTCAAGTTAAGAAGTATAATTATTTTCAGAATGTGTGTAATCTCAGGTGATAAATTGAATTTTAGAGGTGACGCTGAACTGTGTCAAACTGTACATCTCATTAGCCCAACACTCTGGATCTGTTTGGATCAAGCTCGTTTCTGTAGAGTCATTTATATGCAGTGCAAGTAGTACACTGTAGAGAGACACTTGAATAATGCAGAGAGCTGAGAAACACAGTGCAGAGAGAGCTGTTGGTTGTGTTAGAATCTGCCCTAAGCCAGTAGAAATTGAAGCTCCTAAACTGTGGAGGACATCAAGCAGTTCTGAGGGAATCACAAAATATCACCGCACTGTATGCTCTGCCTTCACTCAGTGTTGTGCTATCATTCATTGCCTGGGACATCCCAGTATTGTGCTGCCAAAATAATCCAGTGCTCTTGATTATTAGTTCTACAAATTGTCCATACAGAGCCATAAGCTTCCTTTCACGCTTCAGCTTGCATGACAGAAATACTTACTGTCATCTGCATTGCACTAACATCCAGAAAAGAGACTCTCTTGTGTGCGTGAGCCGCATGCTGCTTCATCTTGAGTGCTGGTGTCTGTAATAAACAAATATATTGAAGATCATTTATTGCCACTCTATTTTACAGTAAATTATGAGGAATCCTAACTTTTTTCAATGCCGAATCTAATGGCACTAAATCCAATTCTAATCAAACACAATTTAACAGAATTCATACACAACATACTTCTCAGATTACATCATGGAACCCATGGAGATTTTATATATAATATAAATTTACATTACGGAATAATAAAAACCATTAGAATTACACCAGATGTAGAGTATTTTAAACAGCTTAGGTAAAAAAAAAAAACACTAATAACTGTAGTATTTTACTTTATACATTTCAACTTGTTTGCTTTTATTTCTTAAACAACTGTTAAAGATGTCTGAAAGTAATTTCTTTTTCTGTAGCCCTTATTTAAATGTGATTGTAGAGTGAATTATATTGTCAAAATTCTCTTCAATATACAGCTAAAATACTAAGTAAAAAAACCCAATGTGAAGGAATCTCAGTGTCATAATACTCCAATGTTAAGAACTTCATGACCTTTTTGAGCAACTGGTTCACCCATTCTACGGATCCGACACCCAGTTGGTTTAAAATTTGAGTATGAGCTAAAATATCTGTCACTTACAGCTCAAGAAAATGAAATACAATGTCAAATGTTCTAGTGACAATTTCAGTAAAAAGAAATAACTAACTCTAAGACTTTGCCTCTTCAGGCAAAGTATAATTCAACTGGTTCTTGATCTCTTTATATGAAAAACTGGCAACGTATTTTCCAGTTCAACAATCTTTTAACTTTATCACACTTCGAAAATATCAAGACTTGACCTAAGCTATTTGAACTTAAAAAGAAAGAACTGAACAGTTTATTTTATCAAAACTATCGCAGAATGGCTTGGATTGGAAGGGAACTAAAAATTTAGCCCCAAACACCCTGTCATGGGCAGCGACACCTTCCACCAGACCACGTGCTCTAATCCCTCTCCAACCTGGCCTTAGACACTTCCAGGGAAGGGGGCAGCCCCAGCTTTTCTGGGCAGCCTGTGCCAGTGGAAGGAGTGTCTGGAGCTGTGTCAGGAGAGGAATAGGCTGGGCATCAGGAACAGGTTCTTTCCACAGGGGGTGCTTGGGCACTGAATGAGCTCCCCAGGGAATGGTCACGGCCCCAAGGCTGCCAGAGCTCCAGAAGCATTTTGGACAATGCTCTCAGGCACAGGGTGGGATTACTGAGGTGCCTGTGCAGGGCCAGGTGCTCAAGTCAATGATTCTGATAGGTGCCTTCTAACTCAGCCTATTCTATTATTCTATGAAGCATTTCTGCCTTCTAATCGAAACCAACTTTCTTCGAGTTTGAAGTCGTTCCCCCTTGTCCTATGCCCTCGTAAAAAGCCTCTCTCCAAATTTCTTGTAGGCTTCCTCAGGTACTGGAAGGCTGAAGCTTCTCTCCTCCATGAACTAATTCTCTCTATTAAGTACAGACCCACACATACCTTGGATGGTTGTTCATGTCCCCTAAACCCGGGTGTTATATATCCCAGAGCCTTTGACCTCTGTTTGTAGGGAATAATAGCTTGGTCCATAGGAACTTGTAACCTGATCCAGTATTCTATGGTACCATAATTTTGAATATGTCCTGTTTTTCCTAAGAAATAAATAGGGGATTGTATTAATTTTCTTTTCAACATTAAGGTATGTTACTCAAAAACTAGGAAAAACCATAAAGTAAACATTTATAGATCAGGCAAAAATTAAAGATTGTGCCTATGCATTATGCCAGTGCTTGTGATGTGAGATCTCCAGCTCCTGGTAGAAGAAGAAACAGCTCCTCAGGCTCTCCTTGTATGATGCAAAATCAAAACGTGACCCTTTTTCCCTACTTATATATTTGCTACAGGGTCAAAGCAAAGTTCAATATTTAAGGCAAATAAAGGTTAGGACAGTTTTGTATGTTAACAGTTAGAATTATTCCAAAAAGTGGAATGCAATTTAAATTACTGGCAAAAGTACCACTTTACAATGCCTTATTAAGCCAGATTCTCTACAACAGTGGGGAGTTAACAGGTCACTGAATATGCTGATCTGACAAAACGTTTCTAAAAGAAAAAGGTAAGCAGCACAGAACACTGAATACTTCTTAGAAGTGTCTTCTCCAGGATACTTTAAAATTATTTTAATATAACGAATATGAATGTGCCTAAAGTAATGCACGAAATGTAAATAAACACCCTCCTGGATTATGCTATTGTATGAAATATTATTAACCATAAGTACCATGATTTGTACCTTTTTCACTGTTATATTGTGACCTTTGTCTTACCAGTTTACGCCATTCCTTCCTTTATTTATTGATAAGGAATGAGAGGATATACTTATGACATTCAGGCCTGACATAAAGCATTGATGTTTGATATGGGCAAAGAGAGGGTGCCTCCTGTTTTAGGTTTTTTCACTCCTACCCTGTGGCTATAAGCCATAAGGGGCAAAATTGCACCGATCCCAGCTTTCCACAAGTGTCTGCAGAAACACAAGAACATGCTACACATCCAACAGAAAATAGCATTCTGGGAAATATTTTTTTTTTCTTTTGAAATAGTAATGCAAAAATTCTTTTTTGGTCAAATATGCATTATTTATAACTTGCAACATAGAGATACATAATCAAACAGAAGACTTTGTGATATATTAACTACCAAGTAAATTTGCTGTGTTGTAGATCTTGCCATCCTTTTCCAAGATCTCATGGAACTTAAGCTGACAAGAAGCAATTGTTTGATAATCTATGCCATACGCACGATGAACCTCAAGTGTGATGCTGTTTTCTTGTATATAGTGAAAGAAGCTGTCATCAGACTGCACAAGAAACTGAGAAGTGAAGTCGTACGATGGGATGTTCCCATGAACTACTGGGGTTATCTGAAGTTCAAAGTCATAGAATGCGTAAGTACAAAAGGTTGCAGGTTCCCAGTCACCAAAAGCGTGCACAGCTTCAGAAGAGAAGATCGCTTTGCTGATATGAATTTCAAAAAGGTTTTCTCCTCTTTCTAAATGAACAGTTTCAACAAATCCACCCACTGGATCACTTGGAAATACTTCTGGTCTGGACTTAAGTGGTTTTGTATCATACACAATGTCTCTTAATTGGGCTGCAACAGATAAAACAGAGCTATAATATGATTGCCTTTTTAAAAAATCAAATACAGTTAATGACTGTAAGAAAGGATAAAGGCATAATTCAATTATATTAACAATGTTACTTTCATAAAGGCATTACCAAAAAGAATTTATACACTGAATACCCGCTGAGAACAATGACAACAATCAAGAGTATTTCCTCAAGGAAGCTGCCTCAGTATACACAGACACAGTTATTAGCAGGATATAAGGGAGTTAAAAAGCAAAAATTCAGAATTCTTACACAATATTCAAAGTAAGTACCACTATGCAAATATAGCAGAGATTTAAGATGCGTATTTTTGTAGGGTTGATCTAAATTTGTCAGAGAATCTGACTTTTTAACATCAGTTATATCTTGAGTGAATAGAACTATCAGCAAAGACCTTCACATGTTTCCCACCCTCAGGTGGTGAGTGGTTATCACAGGTTGGATGGGGCTCTGACCAGCCTTTTACTGGAAGGTGTCCTGCCCCTGGAAGGTGTTTGTAATAAGATGGGTTCCAACACAAGCCATTCTGGGATTGTATGATTCTAAGAAACAAAAATACATGCTTCCAGAATTAGGACATAAACCATGATGCAGTAGATGCAACTTGGGAGACAAAATGTAAAAATTGTTTCAACATCAATGTTTGCAAAATATCCGATTTGAGGCTTCCTATGCACCTTTTATGCAGTGAAGCCACTAAACAATACTTGAAATTCATCCTGTTTAAATACTATGTCAGTATATTCTAACAAGACTTGAGGGATTTTAGTAACACAAAGTGATTCTGTAAGGACAGTACTGCAAAGTAAAAGGTTGACCATAAAAGTATGATTTATTTTAAAGAAACCAAGTTTGCTAATTTTATTCTTATTCAGCAATAAATGCAGTATAAAAAACACTGTTGGATTTCGCTTAATTAATAACTGTCATTTAAGTCAATGAAAATTAACAGGAATAGATACCTTTCCATGTAAGAACTGACCCTTCTACCAGTTTCATGAATGGAAAAGTGTTTCAACTGGAGAACAAATTTACAACAGTAATTTGAAAGAAATAAAATATAAAAAAAAATAGTGAAGAATATAATTTAAAGATACCTTCTAGTTTTCTGATACGTGCAGCTCTAATATCGAGAAGGTGGGTATACTGTTCCAGTTTTAACTCGTAGTCTTTCTGTAGACCTTCCATCTTTCTTGTCATTGTTTCTACTTCAGTCTAAAAAAAATTGCATGTAAAAAGAGCTTATGGAAATTGTCTGTACTCATGTTGCACATGCTTTTGGCTACAAGTTAAAATTCAGTTAGATTTGAGGAGAGAACATTTAGAGTTATCAAAAATAGCAGCAGTTTTTCATTTATCAATACAATAAATCAGTTCTATTCTAATTTCAGCAAAATCTAAAAACATCATGAGGAAAAACAGAGTAGCTTTAGGTTTAGGACAATATACCTAACAGTTTCTTTAATGATTTTGTTATTTTAAATGCTAATTAATTGAATGAAGTGTCAAACTATGATCTGAAATACTCCGTGAAAGCAGAAAGAAGACAGTGAAAGCAGAGTGGTATGGAAAAGGGCGCTTATTTGATAAGCACATTTTACTGTTTTACCTGTGAAGATCTGGTAGGAGCTCAGAAAGAATCCCAAAAAGAACAGAGGATTAAGAGCAGAATGAGCTGAAGGACTACAGTTTACAGTCACTTGGAGCTCACATTTTTTTAAACAATACCTTCAGCAACAGCAGATTTTATGTTTGGTTCCCCATGCACAGACTGGCTTTGTTGCTGAATTTGCAAGTCTTAATTATTACAAGTGTCAGAGCTACAAAGATCAAAATGTTATTATCAGGTTATTTTCCACTGTGAGTAGAGTTTAGTACCTGGTAATCTTTGCTAATTTTGTGCTGCACAAGTAACAAATTCCTTGTCTTTTCAAGTTCTTGCACCGTTTCCGCATGTGTTAACTGCAGCTCCTGCATGGAGTATTCTAAATCTTTATGGATATCATCTTCCACTTTTTCCAAGAACAGAAGGTCCACATTCTTCTGTTGCTTTCGATCCTGCAGCACATTTGAAAAATTGCTAGAAAGGACTTTTTGCAAAAGATTTGCATGCATTTGTGCCTGGCTAAATGCAACACTGGCATATACTTTTGGTACAGCAGTAAGACAGTAAGCAGAATTTTAAAAACTTTAAGCACGTGCTAACACAAAAACAGGAATGAGGAAGACTAGAACATGTCAGCATTGTTTTCAGCAATGTTATCTCATGATTAGCAGGAACCAATTAAAATGTATCAGATATTCAGAAGCAATCACTCCTGTCTATCCAATGAAAATACAAACAGATATATTAGCCTTTCTCATACTTAAATGTACAAACCCCAAATATTATTCTCAAGTCTACATTCCTTCTGTTATTGATACTGGGGAGTTAATTTTCATTGAGATTTTTTGTATTTTTTTTCCATTACCATTATATAATCATCATTACAGTAAACACTTTCTCAAGAAAATAATACCTAAATTCTCCAAACAGTGGAAATTGCAAAATTATTTGTTCACTGATTTCTTCCTCTCACTCCATTTTAAATTTTTAATTTGTGAAAGAGAAAAAATGAATAGAGTGTTTTCTGAGTATTCTTGTTTTTCTGTTTTAAAAAAACAAAGAGAAGTTGCTAAGCATTGCTATACCACATACTGGAACTCCCATGCTTATGGTATACTTGCATCAATTACAGAATTAATAAACAAAATTGGTTTTAGTAGACATTATAGTGATAACAAGATCTTGTGATAAGTCATTTAACTGAGAAAAACAAAGGTTTTTTAAATGGCTGTGAATCTGATTTAATTCACTTTTGATGATATCATGAATTATTTACATAAATTAAAATTTAATTCTGGCAATTTTTTCATCTTCCCTTCAGATTAACTGTAACTAGAAATGACAAAAGCACACATTTAAACTTGAGGCATTAACTACTGAAAGATGCTCAAATAATTCAGCCCTTGAAAATTCCAGGTGTGCAGAAAGCATGTAATGGTCAGACAAGGTTTTCGCAAAAGAAGGAAAAAGCTAACCAAACCAACAAAAACCCCTTGCACAAACAAGAAGAGAACGCAAAATACAGAATTCTGGAATGGTTTAGGTTGAAAGGGATCCTAAACGTCATCCAGTTCCAAGCCCTCAGTCTTTGTAAGTTACCTTTATATGGAAGAGGGTTTCATTGAGCTCTGCCACACCAACATCTCTTTCCTGAAACTTAATGGAAAGATGCTATCAGATGTGAATCGAAGAAATACATTCAGAATAACAAGATACATTCTCACTAGATATGACATTTTTCTTGACAGCATGAATAAATAAGCACTTATTTTTCTACATTCTTTGACTTTCAAGAAGTATCTGCACTATGCATAAAACATAGAGAGGTTTTTTTTCTCATATTTGAAACAAAAGCATAGTTCACCTTGGTCAAAAACTTCACTTGATTTTTCAGATCATCTAGTTGTTGCTTTTGTTCCAGGTAGCGTAACTGCAGGTCTTTGTTGTCTTGCATCAGCTTTTCCTTTTGGTCTTGATACAAAAGAACAATTGCACTTAATTAAACATATTTTAAAAATTACAAACTGTTTTTTTTCATATTAATATATTCATGAAAATTGCATTGCAAAATGCATTAACTAATGTGTTTTGTATAGGGAAATTTTGGTGTCCTTGTTCTGGTTAGGACAAGGTTAATTTTTGCAACATGTCAACTTCTACTGAAACAATAAATACTTCTCTATTAAGAAAACCATAAAGAAATTGCACTTAGTAAATAACATACTCTGTAAAACAGTACTATAACTAAGAATAAGAAATGCAGTAATGCATGAGATTTTATTTACGTAAAATACAAAATATTTAGACATAACTAAATAAATAAATACGCTATATGAATTTATGAGATGAGTGTCAACAATCCTTACTTTAGGAATTGGTTCAACTTAGATTTTTTAGTAGCTTATCTCAGTCTCTTAAAACCTGCATGAAACACTACTGTTAGAAAGCTTCAATGAACATGGACTAAAGAGCTATTTTGATTTATGGCTGAGAACCTGGGAAATATTGGTAAGACAAAAAACATGAGAATAAATGTCTAAGGAAAATGAGGCAGGTGGAAGGGTGATATAGCTTCTGCAAGCACCACACTGAGAAAAAAAAGGAAAACATAGTTAGACTGTTACTCTCTTTTCTGTCTAAATACACTTCTTTTAAGTATTACAAAGCACATTATGATGCTATGGCCACAAAAATACTACTAAAACATTCAGATCAAATTAAAGGGTCATTCTAAAATGGAAATACAGAAGGAGGACATTGAAAACGTCAAGATTATATTGGTCTCCTGCAGCATTAAGAATTTTCAAGGCTTTATTTATTTTACCATCTTTCTTAGACCTGGAAAAGAAGTTTAGGAAAAAGATTCATATACCAAATGACAAAGGGTAGACAAGTCATTATTTCCACACTAGTTCTAGGCAGTATGTTAAGACAAGCATTAATTTAAATTCTCCTACTGAACTTCAATCAGGAATGTGCAGCAAAGGCAGATACTCTGAAATACATGACTGCAGAAAGTTATACTGCCTACGTTTTGTGAAAGACAGAGCTCTAATCAAATCCTAGATACAGAGGCCGAGAAGAATATTAGAACATCTACTCCAGCTGCAGCAAGTGAATTCAATACAAATCAGAAGTGCAGTACGCAGGTGTTTCAGTTTAGGAGTACAACAATCTGCTTGGGGAAGGGATGGCAAAGGCGTGACAGTTAAACATAATGCCCACAGAAGGAAAGAAGATGGAACACCAGTTTTTTCATAATCATGCTGAAAATAACTGTTAGTATGTCACTACTTCATAATAATGTAGCTTAAGGCATCTTTATTTTAGTATCAGGCTAATTTTGCAAACACTTGCTGTGGTCAAACGTTCGAGTATTCAAACTAGTATTTGAAGTCAGCAGAGTTACTGAGAATCCTAATGGTAAGCACGTGCTGAACTCAAGCCATAACCGTAAGAGTTATTCACAAGTTGGCCCACTTCATTTCATTAAATCGTTCACAGAAATATACCTCTTAAAAATACACATTTGAAGAATCAACTCTAAAAGAAATATTTTCACTTTCTGCCTGTGCTTGCCTTTTGTAAATTCCATATTGCTCCAGTAATCAGTGCTGAGATAAATAAAAGATTGCAAGGTCAGTATACACCAAGAAGTTGTCCTACAGATGAAGAAAACACATATGAAATAATCTATTCATTAGATTAAAAGGAAACTGTGCTATTTTCAATGTACAATGCTGCAAATAAAAATTAGTATATACTGAAAATATAAAAAAAAATTCTGAATTAATGAAATTTATAGCCCCAGGGCCTATATGGGCTTTATGTAGCTTTGTACAATGATCAGAACAGTGGTTTACAATTTGAAAGAGACTGTCAGAAGGTTTCCACAAGAACTTTCAGTGTATAGAAGAGATACTGAACAAGGAGTAAATCTGAACCCAACAGGTGAAGAATGAAAGCAGCTGAAGTTGTATGAGCCTCATTCAGCCCATATTCTGTACTGAGTCAATTTTTGCACTTAGCAGACAGTCATAACTTAGGTGCATTTAACAAATATACACTGACAACACAATTTCGAAAACACCAGCAATAGAGACTACACTTTTCTGGGCAGTATATCTCCAAAATAGGTATGATCTCACATCTTGAGAAAATACTACTTTTTTCAGAAATGTACCTCTTTCTACTTTGATCTTGTCAAGGATTTCATTTTTGTCTGCTAAATCAGTTTTGATAGCTGTCTCTAGTTTAGCAATTTGCAGTTTCAGTTGCTGTTCCTTTGATCTCCATTGCTGTTCATGGGGCAGACTGAAGACACTGTGATAAAACAGTTAATGTTAATAAACTGTAACTGTAAATAAAACTGTAATGCAAATAAAAAATGTTCTATGGAAAACTTCCAGAAATCAGCTTCAGCAGAAAATAATAAAGAACCTTTCAGCAACACAGAGACCACTATCATCGCGGTTAAGGAATTACGTAAACATATGTTGGTCTGCTGCTCCTGAAACCAAGGTGGCTCTTGCAGGCTGCACTTAAAAAACATGGAAGATTTGTAGGATGAGCAAAGGAACTGGCCTTAATTTAGAGCTCCAAAGTTAAAAAAAGTTGGTAGCATGCAACATCTGTGGGACTAGGAAAGGAATTCAAATGCATATCCCAGAATAATCCACAACTGCAAATTTCACCAAGGTGACAACTACAAAACAGGGGGTTTTTTTGTGAACAAACCCTCTTAATGTAGGGAAGTGGGAGCATCCATCTGATTTATTTTAAATTTGTGAGACATACA
This sequence comes from Muscicapa striata striata, assembly GCA_030060385.1. Classification (NCBI taxonomy): domain Eukaryota; kingdom Metazoa; phylum Chordata; class Aves; order Passeriformes; family Muscicapidae; genus Muscicapa; species Muscicapa striata. Next base: position 3,493,934 of record JAREIS010000114.1, read on the forward strand.
GAACCTAAAGTCAGCTGCCTGGCCAAAGAAATGTTGACCACAAAGTGACAACAATTTTCTCATACTCTAAAAGAACAATTCTGATACTAGTTAAGAAGCGCATATAAAGCAACCTTTCTCCTACTCAAAGAAATGTTTTTTAAAGTGGGAAATTAGAATAACTACTTTGCCTTTAACATTATTTGCTTGTAAACTGCCCATCTATTTGCAAAGGATTGCATGGATAAAAAATCAGAATTGCTGAAACCACAATAAAATGTGTAACTCAGACTTAAATAAAAGGAATTATATTATATCATTTCCAGTATGGAAATGGAATGTGCTTTCTTAAAACTTAGACAGTGAGTACAATGCTCTTTATATTACTGTTTTTCAATTCTAGCATCCTTAATGACTCGAAAAATGTCCATCTTAAAAATCACAAAACAGTTTATTCGCTTATATATTCTGTGAAAAATCATAAACTTAGTGGTTTTTTAAGCAATGGAGTCAGCTCCTCAATTATTTCCTTTGCTGAAGCTCAGCAGTTAACAAATATTATATTATACATATATATAAATGTATTTAAAAAATCTTCTGGAATCCATTTGGCTTGCAACCTATCTCTCCCAGAGATCTATATAAAAAGCCTCAAAAAAACAAAAAAAAAAAAAAAAACAACAACAACAACAACAAAAAACCCACAAAACAAAAAAACCCAAAAAAAAACCCCAAAACAAAAAAGGAGAAGAAAGAAGTATTGCCACAGAGCCTTGTACAGTGTACCTGAAGACCCAAAGAGAATGGCCTGCTCTAATGGCTGACTACATGCAGTGGTTCTGAGTACTCATAAGTACAGTTACATCAAAAATACTTGAAGAACGACCTTAAGGTTAAAGGAAAAAACTATTACAACATAAACTGTAGACTCTGAAGTATATGGCAAGGGTTTGTATTTCAGATTTGTGCTCTTCTTAAAAACTGTTTCATTTCCCTGTATTTTGTTGTTTCCTCACTGTACACCTAACCATTTAACATATTTCCCCAGGCACAGAGCATCTTGACAGACTGCCTTTTACAGCATGCGTGAATTTAAGGAATGCCTCTAAGTCCTGTAGTAAAATAATATATATTTTACTCTCCTATCATTTTGAAGGTAATATGCAGGGAATATAATGCACTGCACCCACTATCACTCTATAGTACTCCCTTAGTTTTCACACTTCTGAAAGTGTTTTCACATTTTAATGACAACTACACGTGCATTTATTGCCTTTAGGTACAATAACTTCACATGAAGATGTAGCTACATCTAATTCAGTTTTTTGGAAGACTATATTGTCAGAGACTATTAAGAGTTACTATGATAGCAGTTCAAGATTTCAGTGTTTAAATGAAGAACATTTCAGAAGATGGGTTTCATCCAAGCCCATATAATGCTAATGTTTATGTTGATAGGTTTGAATTGTGTCGCTTTCTCCATTTGAATTTGAAGATTCACGTGGAATGCCTTTCACTTCTGCTGCATTTTGTTGGAGTTGAAGCCAGGTGGATAAACTATAACGGTCAACCACATCAGGCACTGCTTCTTTTGAAGGAATTTAAGCATTGCCAGATTTGCATTACAAGGTCATATGAAAACTACTCCTCCAAACCTTTTGTCAAAATGTATTGTTTTACTGGACAAAGAGTAAATAATAAGTCAACTGACATATTCATATTTATTCTCTGCAAACTCTTCAGGTGCAGTTCTGCAATCTTTGCTTTGGCAAGATCGCTATCAACTTCCCAGAAATAACATCAGCAAAGGATGAGTTTGTGCTTCTTTTCCTCTGTTAAAAAGATTTATTAATTTTCTAGCACCTGTGGACACTTCCTACCCACCACTAGCAACAACTAAGCTGCAATAGAGATGCATTGTGAAAATGGGAAACTGAAAAAGCTAGACATTAAACAGTGGATACAATTAAATTATCCATTTCTCAAATTTCTTGTTACTCCATGTGCTGGTTTTGGCTGAGGCAGGTTAATTATTTTTCCTAGTGGTTGGTATGGGGCTGTGTTTGGATTTTTGCTGAACACAGTGATCATACAAAGACGTTTTTGTCACTGCTTGAGCAGGGCCTTCTCAGGTTTTCATCCTGCTCTCCTGGGCAGAGGGCTGGGGGTGTGAGAAACTGGGAGGCGACACAGCTTGGGGAACAGATCAAAGGAATATTTTCTAGTACATAAAGTAAGAGGAAGGAGGAGAAAGGGAGAACATTTGGAGTGATGGTGCTTGTCCTCCCAAGTCAGCATTAGGTGTGATGGGGCCCTGAAGGTGCAGAACACTTGCTTGCCCCTGGAAAGCCAGGAATTAATTCCTCATTTTGCTTTCCTTGTGTGCATGGCTTTTGCTCTCCCAATTAAACTGTCTTTATCTCACTGCACAGTTTTTGTAGCTTTTACCCTTTCAATTCTCTCCCCAGTCTGCTGGTGGGGGAGTGAGCTAGGGCTGCGAGGGGCCTGGGGGCTGGCTGGGGTTAAACCACAACATGGAATGATGAAATGTGAATCAACATTTAAATGGGACTGTATGAAAAGATAGGTCATTTTAGATAAAAAATAGCCATACTGTAGGTTACTGCATAGTAACAGAAGCACATTTAAATTTATTTAGCTAAATATCTTCTTAATTTCTCTATGACTTAAGTAGAACAGAAATATATGTTGATTTGTTAGCATTACTCTTCTGCAGAATAATAAAAAAGGAGAAAAAGAAATCACAATCAGAAATATTTATAACATGATCAAATTTTGGAGAAATCTACAACAATGAACTTAAGTGATAGACAACTGATCAACTTCCCCTAAACAAAACTCTTGAGTATTGTAATTATACAACTGTTACATTTTATACATAAAAAACTGTTTCAAGTTATTTGTACTCACTATTTTTCACTTCTATAATTTTTAATTTCACCACAAACAGTACAAGAAGTGTAAGAAATATTGTAAGAATACTATAAAAAAAATTTGACATCACTCACAATGTGTTGAATCATTGATATTTTTTTGACAGACATCAACTGGCAAGCCAAACACATTAAGATACTAAATAATTCCAATACAAGAAAGGATGCCAAGCATTTAACCTACCTTCTTAGGCAATTATTAAGACACGTGTCTTATTATCTAACCCTCTGTAGTGCAAAAAATCTGTTTCACAATAAAGGAAAAGCTCATTTAAAGGTAATTCTTTTCTTTCATATGCTTGTGGCAGTTGTCTGTACTTTTCTGTATCAGTAGAAATGAAATTATAGCTATTACAAAAGAAACAAACCACACCTCAAAAATAATTAGTGGAAAAGCTGTCAAATATCAGACTTTATATGGGTTCACTGTGAAGCGCTGGAAGAACTTAAGACAAAAATTCAAATACCTCTTTGTTAAAAGAAAAAACCCAAGAAACAATCACAAGACCCAAAATATACCCAAATTAATATATATATATACCTAGATGTATTCTTCTTTCAACAATAACTATAAAGAAAATAATGAGAAATTCAAGTAAGATCTTCTTTCATTTATGTTCAAATTAAAGTGACTCCAACCTATTTTTAATTTAGTAACCTACTGTTTCAAGAGTATTAGAAAAACAGGACAGATGAAATACAGGCAGAATGTTTCCATATACACTTACTGATATGATCAACTGGAGCACGAAGATATTCGCACACGTGCACAAACACTCCGTATGCACATTCCAGCATGGAGTGGATGAAGAATTATTCAACAGGACAGGAACCTAATTTTTTCTATACAGAAACCACAACTTACCTGCTATGGAGCTTATCATAGTTTTCCTTCAAGAGTTCATTCTCTTTTTCTAGATCATTTATTCTTTCCTGCAACTAAAATGAAGAAAGAAATTTCATTTGCTGCACAGCACAAAAGGAAATTACTGTGAATGTGTGAAGACACGTAGTTAATTATTTGTAGGCATTGTCAAGCTATTATTGCTTCTTTTTATACAAAATCAGAATTACAGAATATTCTGAGTTGGAAAGGATCCACAAGGACCAACTCCAACTTTTAAGTGAATGGCCCATTTGGGGATGAAACCCACAACCTTGGCAGTACTATCACCCTGCTTTATCCAGAGCCAATCTCAATGTATACATTCAAAATAATATAAAAATCTAAAAGTCTAAGTGTATTACTGACATTATAAACAACATATCCTTGTTTTCAAAATATTCACTAAAGCAAGACACGACTCTAAAGCTATGATATACCAAGAAGATATCTACATGCATTACAATAGTTTAAAGGTTTGGAGGAAGTATCTATGAGATAATCTTGGTAAACATGGTTCATGCAATATACCTTTAAAACAGGCAAACCAGGTGGTAAAACTAAATTTACTACAAAATGTAACAGAAAAACAAGTAAGCTTGCAGACTCTTACTCCTCATGCCTTGAAGAGAATGATGAACAAACCGCTTGACTTTTAGCCCTAAGTGTGCATGACATTAGTCTGAGGGCCACTAGACAAAGACAACAGAAGTAACTGATTTGAACTGCTAAATCAGATGTAACACTACACTGTACTGGAATTAAATCAGGTTGAAAGAATACTAAAAAACTATTATCAATAAATCGAGTATGATTTTCCTTTACTTAACAAACCACTTGTTCAGGATCAGAATTGACATGAAATCCTATGCTTTAACCTCAAATATTGTCCAAACACTGGTGCAGTGACTAAGGGGCACAGGGATTAGGTGTGGTTGCTATTCTATCAAATGCAGGCATCAGCCCCTGTTGTTCCTTTCTAATGGGATAAAAGTATCTATATATCACTAGTATATGTATCACTAGGTCAGCCTTCTAAATGTGTTTGAAACGTCTATTCATATTTCCACAATTAAAAGGTATCCTATCATTCACTCTTCCCTTATCTATATGTACTTCAAATAGATTCAAGACCTCTTGAAGACAATCTCACCTCTTCTGTCCTTCTGTTTGAAATAGTCACCGACTGCAATTCTTTTTGAAGATGGAAGCATTTCAACCGCTCATCTTTAAGTTGAATATTCAGTTCATCGCCTTTTGCTAATAAAGCATCATGGTTGGTCTTCAAGTTCTTTAGGTTCTGTGAAAAGGAAAGAAGGAATATCAAGATCAGACCTAGCAGAATGTTCCCAGAGAGTGTATTTATACAGGGTGCCATTGAGTAAATGTTCTCAATGTGATCAGCAGGACAGAGTTTCGAACTAAGTAACTGAAAGTAGCTTACACTTCCCATGGCCAGCAGAACATGACCTGGTTGCCCTCCTAACATTAAACCCTCAGTTTTACTCGTGAAAATGACAAAGAAATAAATCTCTAAAGCAATGAAAAGATTTTGCTGTGGTTACAGTGGTTGGACATGCTGACCAAAAACCACTGCAACAGCAAGCAGGAATCAGTGTTATCCACATCTACACTAATCAAAGAGCTGGCCACAGCTCTATTAACCCTTGTATTTATGTAAACACATACGCACAAACATACAAATCTTTATACTTATAAATATACATATACACACAAATATAATTCTTTTGCAACCCTCATGCATTCAGCTCTATTTCCCAGACAGAACTTAAATACGAGACTTCTGATTTTCTTTATATTTTCATTTACTTTGATGGATTAAGGCACATTTAACCAATTTTAAAATTAAATGGAGGATGCTGATAGAGCCTCTATTTCCAGAACATTAGTTAAAATTATATTGCCTATATTCCACAATCCTGCAATTAACCCTCATTCATTAAAAATTCTAATGTAAATCACATTCTAATTATGATTTGAGACAAATTAGTCGAAAGCCCACTCCAGTTTCATAATGAAACTAGGGGAGAATTTATGCCAAATACATACGTGAATATAGTTAATGTTTAATGCTTTTAGACACAAAGAAATTAGCTTCATTTTTTCCATACAATATTCCTAAAAAGTAGTTAAATGGAGAAGCTAAATGTTAATCCTGTAAAAATTGTTTACGTTCACATTTTCAGTCCTAACAGACTGGAAATGAACAAAACAGCCATGGAAAATCAGTCACCAACTTGATCTTCAGCCTTTTGTATCTCATTTCTCAGGAAGATTAAAATCACAGGGAATAAACAATATTAGCAGTCAGTCTAAGAAAAAGAAATAGAGGTTTTTTTATAACTAATTATTTATAGTTACAAATAAGGAGAATTTAAATTCTAGAGTCAAAGCAGTCAAAATCTTAATTTTAGATTTTAGATTTCTTAAGGGAAAGAAGACAAAAAGCCTTGTTAAACCTCTCAAGTTTGGCAGAGAAGCTGCAGGAAATACACTGAAGAGGGGGAGGGAGGCAGAGCAAAACAAAATGCAGAAACAAACAGGGGCAAAAAAAGGAATCAAACAAAAATCTAATGGCACAAGTGTTATTTAGCGTGCTAACAATAAGCACACACAAGTATGAGTTTATAAGGATACTCAGTGCTTCCACTTCATAAGGTTGAATACTTTATGAAGCTCTATGGCAGTTAGGATTCCTACTTATAGGAACTCTCCCATTTCCAAGGTATTATCATACCACCTCTGTTTGCACATGCAGTTCTCCAAATGCATACAGGAAAAACCAGAAAAAAGCTGTGTAATTAAAGCCTATAGGTAATCTACCATGGAATTGCATGTTCTGGAGACATTTTCAAAAATTGTTTTTTTTATAAGGAAAATTAATACTTAAAGTAGCCCGCTAAAATTATTTGCCATGAACATATGAGCTTAGGTTAAATCCTAATGTCAGAACAGAAGAGGCAAACTGCTCAACCTTCAGTAAAGAGTAATAAAGTGGAGGGGACTTGGTACCCCTTTTAGCAAACCAGTACATCTAAGTTAAAGTCCTCTCTCTATATCAGAGATCAGGGATCTCTTTCCATAGCTAGACAACCCAGTTCATTCTTCATAATCTGCTTGGTATGACTTTGCAGATGAAATCACCAAGACCTGCTAGACCCTGCTGAAAAAAAGAGATTAAGACTAAAAATCCCTACTCCATCTGGAGTAGTCTGAATGTAATGTAGGGTTCATTTTAATGTACTCAGTATTGAGTTAGAATCAAGAACTCTGTAATTTTTCTTCTGTTCAGCATGCTTATGTGATAAGAATATAGGGATGTTACTGATCAAATTGCAATTACCTCTTGAAGCTGGAGAAATTTTCCTTCCATTACTGAAAGAGCATTGGTTTTCTCAGCCAGCTGTTTACGGACCTTGATCATTTCCACATTGTCCTGAATGTTTAGCCTTCAAAATTAAAAAGAAATGCATCATGAACACATACTTTGAAGAAATGTAGTGTGTACCACCCAAATTAATTTGTTGTTATATAATTCACACTAGAGTTTAGATAAATAAATATTCTACTGTTTGACAACAGAGCAACTTCAACCAATACATATACACCTTTGTTTATTGTATAAAACTCGATCGGACAGAAAAAGGAAAACAATGCTATGCCTGAAGAGATTGTTTTCCCTCCGTCCCACCACCCAAAGTATTCGGTGCCAGTAGAATATCATTTTGTGAAGTTTCCACCTATCAAATACTGTAAAGAAAATGTGAGTTAGCAAATTAGACTATAACACCTTAAGTCTGATATTCAAATAAGCTGCAGCTGTGTCATAGTTACAAGAAAATTATTTAATATCTATGCAGATATCTTACAATTCTAAGATTAATTTGAGCCTGTACTGTTTATTAGAAAGGATATTTAAAGTAATTTGGAATTTTAAAAAGTATCTTAGTTAGGTGTTTTTCCTTACTTCAAATGTTGCAACTAAACCCCATTACTTACACAAGTATGATAGGAGAAGCTAATTAGGATTTTTATTAATATAAATTATGATAAAATCAGAATAAATTTTCAATATCTGAAACAGCATTTTCTCTTCTAATACTTGTCTATTTTAGACATGCTGGACAAATTCTCACAATGCTATGCTGCAGCAAGTGAAGGGGCTACAAAGCTTAGACATCTGGAGAACAGCTGAGTATGAAAGTAAAGTAATGTTGTTCTCTAATACCAGAACAGTGTTAAAGACTTTCATTTATCCCAACATTTCCTGCAACAGCAGAACCAGTATTTTTCTACTGTTTGTAGACTCCAAATTATTGAGTATTAGTGAACATTAAATTGTCTGCTATGAACCTACAACTAAAATTTTATAAGAATTAAAGTGAAGGAAAAATAGGTGATTAGAATCTTGTAACTTGAACTTCAATTGAACCTGAATCAGCTGGAAAAGAGTTCTTTAAAATGGTAATTACAACCTTTTTGTTTATTTATGAAAAAACATCATAACACATTATTATCTCCTTGCTTAGAATTATCCATGCTAGATGGCAAAACATTTTATGAGTTGGTTTCACTAATCGGACAAAAATTACTAAGGCCCATATCCATGATGGAGATTTTAATTTTTCACAATACCTTTGGCTTGCTGTACCCTGCTCTTTCAGCCGTAGGGTGGATTCTTCAATTTCCTTTTCTTTCCTTCTCAGCTGACTCCCAAGAATCTCTCTGGCACGGTCTAGTTCCTCAATTTGTTTCCTCTGGGACTCAATGACAGTCTCCCTGCAAGTACAAGCATCCTATATTCCAAAACCAGTACTTTTTCAAAGGAAAAGAGTACTCAAGTAAGCCAAACTTTTAAGTATTCAGCAAAATCAGTATTTCTTATTAACATACATCATAGGAGAGGCTTGTGAGTTTAAATTGCTATGAGAGCGTGACACAAACGCTCAAATTAAATGTTTCTGTGGACTGAATAATGTTTAGCAGAAACTCACTAAAACTCTGTCCATCATTTCTCATACACTGTATTAGAAGTATCCTCCTTTAATAAATTAGCACCAATGGTTTCTCAAAAACAAAACAAAAAAAGCTATTATAACATTAGATCTTCAGCAGATGGAGCACTGAAACTAACTTTTAAGCTTTTATTCTGAGATGGGAAATATTTAATCCTTCGCCACCCAAAAATAAAAATAATAATAAAAAAAATCAAAAATGAAAATATGTGTTTTAAACAGTGGAATTTATCCAGTAAATGCAATTTAAAAAGTAATTTATATGAATATTTCTGTACAACTGCTTCCTATGATTCCAGTTAATCTTTGTGTTTATAAAATTTCAAGCACAAAAGCAATGACTGCACATTAATCCATGTATTTCTAAACTTAGCTTGCCCATTAATTGGAAATCTAGCATTTACAGAAAATGTAATTGATAATCAGATTTAAGTAAATTTCTATGGAAATAAACAAACAGCCTTTAGAATATCCAAGTTTTAAACACACAATTTAAAAACAAATATTCTAATTAGACATCAATATCTTTAAATTAGACGCTAACTATCTTTTCTACGTAACGTTTCTCTATTCTAATGCAATCTCTACATCAAGGATGCTCTAAGGGTTTCCTAGGCTTCAATTTCAGTTAAAATATGGAGTGGGATTACAAACCACACTTCAAAATGCAAAAGTGAATCAGAATAATTTTACATAACTATCCAAATGCTTTTTGCACTTATCCATAAAATCTGTCTGCCTCTAGAAATGAAACTTAAATGCATCAGCAAAACGAATTCACATAGTCACCACCTGCATGGTGCTGCACACTTTAGAACTTATGTTGGTAAAAATTTTGCAGCTAAGGTTTCTTCTTCCTTTGCCAGCTTTGACCCGTAACAAAAACTGCAGGCATTGCATCCTAATAAAGAGAGCCTCACTGCTGGAGACCAGTTTTAACTTGTAGCCAAATCCTTATGTACCTACATTTTGCATTCTAAATCCCTGATTCTCTGTTCTCTTTATCATAGAACATTTCTGCATTGTTACCAGTGTTATTGCTGCCAGAACCAACCATTCTATTTTCTGAAGTGAGAACTACTTAAAATATATACTTCTTTTCCTCCAAGAAAACTGGAAGTTCTAAGAATTATGACAAAAAATAAGTAATATGAAAATCATACAAATTTCTGATTTCAGCCCTTGAAGCCTCGAGCAGACTCTGTCCATATTTGGAGAGCACAGGGTCAGACGACCTCACTTCTAAACTCTGAAATCTCATTCCTGAAAGCCGAAAAAAAGATAAATTTTTGACTTGTTGGAATGAAAAAGCTTTTAACAAACCAACTATCTTTACACAGTAAAAACAACTGCAACTTCTATACAGATATCATAAAAAGTACTTTTACAACAAAATCACATGGAAATAAATAATTGTAGTATGCACATTATAAGCTGCTGCAAAATCTGAAGGATGGGCAATGCAGAACAGTGATGAAGCGAACTGTTAAAAACATGTCCTCAAAGTTTTTTAGAAGACTTTACTTTCAAAGACAGAGGATAGAGATCATGTCTTCAAAGAAGATAAATGTCAGTATTATTAGAGAAGAAATCTAAAATCCCAAGGGTCATTCACCCAGACGCGCAACTGTTAGGACCATATTTTAGCAGCAGTGCAGGTAATTTCCTTCTGTTGTGCAGAAGCATCCTACGGCCATAGTGAAGAAGAGAAGTGAGAAATTATTTAAGAAAGAATTGTTACTTCAGGAGCAAATGCAATGGTTTGTTCTCATTTTTCTCCTACTCTTAGCAAGAAGAAATTAACCAAGTTTTGAGGTGGGATCAAACACATTTCATTTCAAAAACAGCATTAACACAGCCATCCCTCAGTCTCCAGAACTGCATCATTTAGATTCAAGGTACAATGATACCAGCAGTTTCCCAAAATGCCTGAAAAAAAATTAACTACTTTGCTGCTTTAACTTGATCTATTTTGAATTTTGATCTGTAAGTGTATTTCAAGGTACTTGTAGTTGGGATACATACATATACATACATATATATATATATATATATATATGCATATATATGTGCATGTGTATGCATATGGGTGCCTGTGTATATATATGCCTACAATATATAATTATTTTTGTTTACTTTTGTCCAAATCAAGGAATTTCTTAGATGGTTGCACTCAATAAAGAAAGCAAGTATTTACAGAACATTCATACCTGATTAGGACTTTTGGATTAGCTTTCCACAGTATTTTTTAAATCAGCCAAACAAAAAGCAGATACAGGAAGCTATAATTATTATTTGTAGAGTTTTCTTGTCTCTTCATACCTTAGGGACAGCTGAAATACCCTTATTTTTTTCAGGCATTTTATTTTTTGATAATTGCTCTGCATATTTTCTGATCTGCACTACAAATATTTTGAAATTCAGACTCATGGTCTCAAGAGCAATCAAAGAGTTCGCTGTTTTTAATAAATGTGAATTATACCCCTCTTGGTGTGCTCTGGCATTCCCACAGCCTCACTCTCTTTTTTGAGACCAGTGTTCACACGAGGCTGAACGGAGCTGTACAGACAAGGCCTATGGCCTTGAATCTGGAGCTGCTGTTTAGCTGAAATGAGTTTGTTGCGGAGGCTCTCATTCTGTTTCTCAAGCTCGCGAACTCTTTCTCGCAAATGCTCAACCATGTCTTCCAGCTCCAGAGCTTGACCCAGCCGCTTGGGTCCACAGCCAGCCTGGTCACATTTTCTTTTATCATTAATAAGTCGTATTAATTTGGTGGTCATTCTGGGGAAAACAATCAAAAAATATGAAAAATAATGTAAAAAGTCAGCATAAAAAGTATTCTGTTAAAGCAACTTAACTACTGTGAAGACTTCAGCATATAACCTTGATAGCAAACTTCCAAGTTTTGATATAACTATTGCTGACTGTGACGAGTTCCTTAAAGATAACTGAAACGACTGAGCAGCAATCTGCTTCATAGCACTGACAAATAACAGTATCCTAAGGCATCATTTAAGGTTAGTAAAGGAGGGACATATTCACATTGTGTGTAATTTTACCTAAGTGGACTATGAGTATGCCCACCTGGTATAAGTGGATGATGAGAGGTCTTTCCTGTGCACAGAAACATAGGAATTGCCATTCGAAATAATTAAACAATTCATTCGATCTACAATCTTGTATTTGACAACAGCCTGACACAAAAGACGGAAATTACGTAATGCTGGTCAACTGGACCATGGCCCACTGAATATTGAGTCAAAAGAAAATAATGTTTTGGAGTTTAAAGTATTAAATAGGAAATATTTTCTTCTACAGGCCGCTCTCCAATTACCAGAACACTCTGCCAGCACAGCTGGGAATCCAAAGTATCACCTCTGATGTAGCAGACAGCAGTGTACCTCTGAGATCTAACAGGGGTTACTGCAAAAACCATCTCACATACTCAGAGATAAACAGAAATCAATACAAAAACGACATCCCATGAGTGATTTTTGCTACTGCATTAAAAAGTAGTCTGAGAGAAATCAGCATGATTTTTAATTAGTTGATGATGCTTTAAAGGGACAAAAACATACTGAGAATTAAAATAAAAATATTAAACCCCATACCTTTTAATTTTCTCCTCTTGCTTATTCGCATGCTGTTTGAGTAGGACGTGGTCATCACGTAGATGAAGAAATCTGTCTTCCAGCTCCTCTCGACTGATTCGTGATATGACTTCTCGAGCTTTCACATTCTGTGTAGATGATGACTCTACCCAAACCAAGGCAATTTTACGTTACCTTCAATACATTGAACAATATATAATTCAAAGTGTAACTCACTTTGAAATTCTGAAAAAAAAACTAACGAAAATTTTCAAGTGATATGATATTTTACACTTGTTTCAGTCTATTGATTAATTTCCTAAGACTTACTGGCAGGTTAATCACTTCATTTTTCCTTTCTCATAGAGACTGAAAACGTAGCTCAAATGATTCAGCAAACTGATTACCTACCAGGCAATGCAAACATAATTTAGCAAGCAACCAGGAATAGTCTAACCTACTAATTAAAACAACAGGATGAGCATTACCATTGAGATGCTTTCTAATCTGTTTCAAAGTGAACATACTCTCTTGAAGCTTGAAAGAATTAACTCTCAGTTGTGAAAACGAACTCAAATAGAAGACTAAGCCCAGCAGTTCCATTCTAACAGCAGCTGAGTAACACTTAAGAACCGCATAGTACTTTTAGTTCCCATTTTGTTAAACGGATCTGACTTTGTCCTCAATTCAGCAAAAAAGCATTCTCTTTCCTTCTGGAAGGGTGAATGTTATAGCTTGATGAGTTTTTCCAGTTTTTAGCATCTCACAGCAACTTCTCTCTTATAACAATCTACTTGAAAATAGAATGAGTCACAGTACTTTTCAAAATTTAACTGTGATTTTGAACTTCATTTTGTGAAACATTTTTAGAAATAAGTTAAGGAAGCCACTGATTGAAAGCTGTAATTGCAATAAACAGCATCTGGTACAAACCTTGTAATCCTTCAATTTCAGCTGGAGTTAGGACTGTATCTCTCATAGCCAGGTTCCCCACAGTTTCATCAGCTGAAACAGGCATGGCTTACCTAGGAATAACAAAATTCAAATGCTTCTCCATCGGCAACTTAAATTGTGAGACTAGAATGAAGTACAAAACATCATATAAAATGATGGCAAAAGTAATGACATTCACTCACATTACAGACTTATGTGTCACTATAAATGCTCCTATCTCGACTGAACTCCACAGAGGACAATCAAAACCTTCAAGTTTAACATCATGCCATTTTTAATCCATGCACAAAACATGGCTTATTTGGTTATGCAGCAGCTCCAATTGTATTTAATGCATACAGAATGTATTAGAGCTTTTAAAGTTCTAGTTCTATTTTCTTCAGCAACTTTTGGGTTAAGGCCACATTTCCAAGCAGATGTGGGAGGAGGACCTGAGGGGTTTCTTCTGGGTTGTTTTGTTTGTTTGTTTGTTTGCTGTGTTTCTGGTGGGGTTTTTTGTTTTTTAGGTAGGGTTCTTTTTTGGGTTTTTTTCTTTTTGGTTGGTTGCTTTTTTGTTGTTGTTCATTTTAAGTCAGGTCAAAGCTTCAGGCATCAACCTGTAGGTGAGTAATGTCATCTTCCACACTCTGAATGGGACTCTGAAATAAGGTGCTGGGGGTTATGGAATCATTTCAGTGTTACCTGCCAATCTCTTAGTCTTCTTTCAATCATTGTCCCAAGAGAAATTACTTTTTAAAATAGATACACTCCTATGAATGAGTGGCCAGAGAACTAAGGAATATTGAAACAACGTGAAAAGGAGACACATGAAGTCCTTAGGATGGCCTTCCCCCACTACCTTGTTACACCCTTCAGATGATATAAATTAATTCACTTCCTTAGTGAATCCAAAAATATCTAGGAATCCACTGGCATATTAACAGAGACCTTAAGAAGACTTGCATCAGAAGACAGAAGTGACATAGTACAGCCCACAAACATTCCATGAAGTATATCTTAATTTTATCATCAAAACTACTGCCAAAGTGATGTCCTCTTTCTACCAGCAAAGCCCTCTATCTTAAACTAGTCTCCATATGGCTTTGTCCTAATGGAAGTTCAGTTTCCAGCAAGTCAGTCTTGCTTGCAAAAATTCTTTTGTTTTTTTTCATCATTAAAATGTAGAATAAAATAACAATTGATACCTGGACAGACCCAGATGCTATGCTGAACCTCAAAATTTTAAATCAGATTTTATCTCCAAGAAAAGTTACCATACAGTCACTTCAGCACTTTTGTTAATCAAAAATAAAAGAACTTCACATACAAAGAGAAGAAAATTTTCCGTATCTCTAGCATTTGCTCACAAAAACTTCCAGTTAGGTATAAGCAAGAATTTTATAGTTACTGGAGTTCAAGAAACTTTAACTTCCCTATATACTTCACTACTTAATGTTTCTATCACCATCTGACAAATTACTAAACACTGCATATGACTTTACTGTGTTATGCGAGACCAGCCTGTAATGAGATAAATACTTAAAACTAGAGAATCAAACCTTATGCTTTAGGTCCAAATTTATATATAACTCACAGAAGCGAACTGTTGTCCCAGTGTCATTCCAAAGTAGCAAAACTAAAGATGGATTACTTAAACTTTCAAAAGTACTCAGCCAGTGGGGGCAGGAAGCACTTCTAGGGAAGGGGTTTCTAGGGAAATCTTAAAAATTAAGCCTTTTAATTGTTTCAATGTGCATTTAGAATTTAATGAGTCTTGTACATGGCAAAAACGATGCTTTTCTTGCTATTTTCCCATACTCGGGCAGGGAAACCCAGCGGGTTGAACCCAGCGGCCCACTCCCTCTTTTTACGTACCAAACAGATACTGCAACCGAAAAGGTCTCTCAGGCTGCTCGGAATAAAGCGGTGAGGCACCGCCTTTGGCACGGGCACCGAGCTGCGCGCGAGCAGCCTCACGGCTCTGACACGATCTCTCCAGGAGCTCCGCCGCAGGCCGCTCCCCGGCTGGGGTCAGCCCGCTGCGCGGAGCGCTGCCGCATGCCCCGGAGCAGCTCCGGGCTCAGGGGCTCCCCGCGCCGCTCCTGGAGAGGAGCACCGCCCCCACCCACCGCCGCGCCGGCCCGGCCGGCCCAGAGCCCAACGCCGCGCTCCCGCTGTGCCGACACACGCGGCTCCGCCCGCTTCCGGGCCGCGGGCCCCGCTGCCTGCTGGGAGTTGGAGTCCGAGGCGGGGCCGAGCGCTGCCAGCCCGCCCTCGGGACACACCCTCGGCCTCTGCCGAAGGAGCCACGGGCGCCGGAACATCCACAGGGAGGGCTGGGCGGAGAAGACAGGAAAAATATGAATATAAAAAATACCTAGCTATAGCTTAAATAAATGTTTTATTTGGTTAGAGAAGGGGTTTTTAATAGATAAGCTAAATATAAAACAAAAATAATAGAAAAATAAATATATATTTATATAAATATAAAAATATAAAAAAAAAGTAACAAATTTATATTAAATATATAATATAACTAATGAAAATATAATATATAATATATAATATATAATATATAATATATAAGATATAATATATAATATAAAATATATAAATATAAATTATAAATATGAGAATAGAAATATAAATATATTTTATATAGTTTAAATATTTTATTGGTTTTATTTGGTAAAGACAGATTTTTTATAAATTATATAAGCAAAATAAATATACAAATATATGGTAAGTATAAAAAGACATAAATTTAGAAGTATAAATGCATACATATGCAAATATATGTAAGTATATATATAAACAGATAAATATATATGTAGGACACAAATAATATAATTTATATTCTTATAATATATTCATAATATAGATATATGAATTAAAGATATAAATATGAAAAGTATAAATAGAAACATATATTTAAGTATCATTTAAGATAAAGAGGTTTTTGTTTGTATTTAGCTAGAGGTGGAGCTTTTAAATAAATAATGTTAAAATTAGAAACATACAAATATATAATATATAAAGATATAGATATACATCAAATAGAAAAAATATTAGCAATATAAAGATTATAATATTAATTATAAAATTAATATTGTATATATGTTATAATGCAACCTTTATTGAATATAGCAAATCTAAATGGATTATAAATATGAATATGAATTAAAAAATATGAACAAATAGATTTTTTTGAAGGGGTTTTTTGTGCTGTTTTTATTTGGTTAGAGACAGGGCTGCTTTTAGTTTTGGTCGGGGTTTTTTTGCGCATTCATTTAGGAGGATTTTTTGAAGTGATGGGACTCGTTGCTTTTTGCCTTCGCTTCTCTCTCTGTGCCAAAAGCCCCGCAGCCCCGGGCTGAGTTCGGCGGCAGTGCTGCCGCCTTGTGGGCACAGCGCGGTACTGCAGCCACCTCCGAGCCGGCGCCCTGGCTTGTTCGGTCAAAAAAAAAAAATCTTCTTTTTGTTTGGTGGAAAAAAAATTATTACTGTGTGAAAACTCATGGGAAGATATTATTCAACATCTCTCAGTGGGACACTAAAGCTTCAATTTCCCTTTTCTTGAACAGTCTGAGACACAATATTACTTTATGTCATTTTTATTGCAGGTGTTGTTAACTTTTTGAAGAACCAGAAAGACTGTTTGTGCATATGTGTGCTGTTGATGTCCATCCTCTCGCCAGTGTAGGATGGGAAAAAAGGCTGCAGAGCTTGCTACAAGGGGCTGTGAGGGTGAATAACGAGGAGCCAGAGGTTTAGTCATGGTGATTTACTGTTTGTTAAAAGAACCTCATTGATTTCATGATAGCAAAACCAGTATGAATAGAAGGCTGAACTCGAGAATCATGGTGGCCTCCTTGGGTTTAAAAAGCTTTAATGGCTTTTGAAGAAATTTATATCAGACCCGGTTTATTTTTAATAATCCCTGAAAGCAGGGATGAGCTGCAGTCCTCCAAGAGGCTTTAACTTCTTTCAGGGGGAGTGGGTTGTGTGTGATTATTTCCTCCTGCATTTCTGGGAAGCATCATGGTTATGTAAAAAAAAAAAAACAACTTTGATTTTACTATTTTCTCTTATTCATTTTTCTTTTATGACTTGCACAAATAGTTCATCTGCTTTCCAATTATAATTGAAATTACTCGAGTGTGATGGTTAGGAGGGTCTTGGGATATTGTATCATATAGAAAAGAAATGTACTGGTACACTGTGGTTTTAATTAGGCTGTCAAACCAAGAAAAGAAGGAAGGGTATGTTGCAGTTGGCAGGAGTTGTGGACAACAATCTACCAGTACTGAGAAAGTTTTTATTCTGTTTTTTTTTTTTTTTTTTTTCCTACCATTGCTCTTAGAATAAAAGTAAAGAGAGGTTTTGAGTTAACTGGGATCTGCTTTGGTATTTTCAATTAATAAAAAATATACCTGTACTTACCATTGTACACCTTGTTAGGCTGAAGTGTAAATAAAAAAAAAAAATCATTCAATAAAGATAAATCACCCCTAATCAAGATCCCCCACTCCCTCCCCTTGTCTCCTGTCTTTCTTTGGTGTGATTTAGTAATTTTTTTCACTGTATTTCTTGCTTTGCTTCTCACTTTACCTTCCAGCCTATTTCTGACTGTGCTTTTCTATTTCTAACTGTATTTCTATCTGTCTCTCTGTCTCTGTGTTTCTGTTTCTCACTGTTTCTAGCTCTGTCTGTCTGTCTATCTGGTTCTCTAACTCTATGACTGCTTTATTTCCCTGTACCACTGTTTCCCTGAAAATCTGTTTCTTTTTCTCTGCGTCTCTGACTCTGTTTTATCACTCTATTTCATATTCGCTCCAGCTTTAACGCTTTTTTTTTTTCTCTCTACATCCCTCCGACTTTATCTCTGTTTCTGTTTGTCTCTCACACTCTCTCTAACTCTTTTTCTGTTTCTAGTTCTTTTTTCTTGCTAACTCTGTTTCTAACTTTGTTTTCCTTTCTAGCTGTAAAATCAAAAAGGCAATTTTCAGGCTCCCTTCAAGGAAAAAACCAAAAAAACCCACCAGAGTACCTGACCTTATTATTTAAATAAAAATATCTACTCCTCTGGAGCCCGAGATTTTCTACAGCTGCACCAGCCATATTTTTTTTTTTCCTTCTTTTTTATATATACCATCTAGGACCCCTTATTAGTACTCCAGATGAGAGTAAGTAATAATGAGCTCGGTTGAGCATTACATGCCTACTCCCATCTGGGGTTGCAACGAAAGTAAACAGTTAACTCATGACACACCTAATTAGTTACCTGGGTAATTACATACTTAGAAAATTGGCTATTTAGCCAATGTTTTGTTGCGCCACCACGCCCGTTACTCACCCAAAGATCCACTTCTCACTCAAGCCCATCCCGACCCCACCCCCGGTCCCCCAACACGTGCCCCCGCCCCGCCCAGGTGTCCCCCTGCCCATCACGGCACCGCCTGTGCCCAAGCGCCTCCCGAGGCGACCCTGAGGCTGTCCCCAGCGCTGGCCCTGCCTGCCACGGCCCTCGGGGGCGCTGGGCTGCTCGTTGGGGTCCGGACACGGGAACCCCAACCCCAGCCCTGACCCCGCCCTGTCCCCGTCAGTCACCCTGGGGCCCGCCCCAGCCCCGCCCCTGACCCGCGCCCCAGCCCGGCTCCCCACCCCTAACGCCGCCCGCACATCGCCGCCTTGTGGGCACAGCGCGGTACTGCAGGCAGCCCCGAGGCGGCGCCCGGCAGTGCTGCCGCCTGTGGGCATAGCGGTACTGCAGGCACCCGCCAGCTGGGCTCCATTGCTGATGCCCACCTAACCCCGCGCCCGGGGTTCGTGACTGCCGGGATGTTACGTAGCCCCCTCTGGTTTTAAAGGGTTTGGGAGTTATTTAAAGGTGATTTTGGGGTTTTTGCATAATTTTGGGCTTTCTGGTTTTTGGGGTTTTTTGTTTTTTTTAGGAGGTCTTATATGGGATTTTTTATGTTTTTAAACGGATTTTTAAAGGGGTTTTGGAGTAATTTTGGAGTTTT